>JABUQX010071227.1:0-5000 GCA_015478945.1 Trachelipus rathkii
CCCCAGAGAGAGATTATATATATATATATAGTAATATGTATATATTGAGCTCACTCACTTAATATATAAGATCTCTCAAAGTGCTATTACTCACCTCCAATCACTACGCTAGTATGAATTTTATAGGTGCAGTAGTGAGCGGTACTATATACTATATATTACCAAATAATTTAAAAATATATATTTTTCTGTTTTCCTAGCGAATTCGATCATCTGAGACCTTAGTGACTAAGCCAATTGCCCTTTCTACACCCTGGGTGTGATAAAGAATAGGAGTAAATTGAAGGGGTTTTGCTATAGCTTTAATTAGATCATCATTTGAAAAATCTTGTAGGAGTGGCGGGGAAGTTATGGTTTCCTTGTTCTTGTCGATCATGTCTGTATACATATAGCATGAAAATTAATATTAATGGGAAAGACAAAGCTTTTCATTGTTCCTTTTTTCCTTGCATTTTTTACAATGAAGGGGTGTCTTCCTAACCTCTACTCTAGGATCCGTGATAATTTAAAGCAAAATGTTCTTTGGGTCAGTAACTTACTCATTGTTCCTGTGAACATTTTTCATGATTGTACGATGCTCCTCTCTCTGATTTCTGAAGAAGGAAATTAAATAGTAAAATTTCATAGTACCTTCTGTAGCTTTTGGATGTGATATAATCCAAAATCAACATAGGGCATGTATTCTAATATGATATGAACTAAATTCTGGAGATTTGTTTCTGGATTTGGTTTTGAGGCATATAAACGTAGGATTATATTAGCAATTGTAAAACATCTTACATAAAACGAAGTTCCTGGAGATTTAAGGCCAACGGCTTTGAAATTTTGTTAGATTTTATTCCAATGAACGTTTCGCAGATACATTTTCATCATTGGTGACGTCTCTAATTATTTCTTAAATAACTTCAATTACACATTGCAAAAACACAAATTAAATACAGCTATGTTTATTTATGTTTAATCCTGTTTTATTTTATTTCCAGTCAAGCTTTTGAAGCTTTTTTTCCCCGTTGTTTGAATTTCAGTCATTTCAAATACGTGTATAAAGGGCAATTCATTAGCATACAGAGGGCATATTAGAAACTGAGGAGGCCTCTTAATATTAATTTCAATTAATTTTATCATACTACCTATGCTGCCAGTGTTTCCAACTGTACCGTCACAGAACATTTCTTTAAGTGAATTAAAAGTATCTGAATCAATTAGAAATCAGATATGTATCGAGTGCTTCCATTGTCAATAATTATGTAATCTAAGTATACATTACCCGATTCTTTAATAAGAATGTAATGCTCTTCGTATTCCATACCTGCAAGTGTTTTGGTTTGATCTATTCTTCCTCAAAACAGATGCACTCAATTCTCTGGTTCTGAAACTTGCGTAAAGTTTTCTTCCTCAATCCAACTCTCTCTCTTTCTCTCTCTTTCTACTTTTATTTAACAAAGCATATCTACAATTATCAATATGGTCAAAAAGTGACAAGAAATATTTGTCACTGACATTTACATGCGTTTTCACGAAAATAATATGATGAAGCGAAAACGACAATTTATAGAATAATCTTTGAAAATTTTTTCCCATTGTCAGATTAAATTAAGTTCGAAGATGGATTTTATCTCCTGCGAAAATTTAGATTATATTTTATCTGACAAATCGTACCAGAAGCTTTTAAAAAAAAAGTACCAAATTACTTATTTTTATTATGGTTTCAAATGTTTCAAGTGTTTTTCTTGCAGAACGAATGGGAAACTGCTTATCACTGTTAGATACGGAACATCGTTATACATGCTTGTCAGATATTGTGAGTATATAAGTTGCCGCCCATTTTTTTCTCATGACGTAATGTGATCTCGACTCTATCGTGATCTCTCTATAATCTTTTCATCTCATGATCGAGTGAGGCCTGTACTCGTCTAAAAGTTCTGAGATCCTAAAGACGATAATTGTTTTTCCCATGCTAGAGTAAATAAATGGATCAATTAGACAGACTCATGATTAACAAAAACGTACTCACTGGAATGCTACGTCACTAGCTATCTACAGTTACACACTACAATTCCTGATTTGGTTTGACCATAACTTCTTCTTAACTGACGCTTCTATATATGCTCTTTATACAATCACCAACTGACTCACAATATGTAAACACTGATAACTGCATTATCCCCTACGTCCTATATAAAGTATATCATAATTATCCACTTAGCGTAACCTAACTCAGGATAACGCGCCCCCATAAAGCGAACTTATATATCACTTCACACATACTGGGTGAGGTGTACCTTTTATTCTCTCAATGAGAGATATATATATATTGATAATATAATATATTATATATATTATATATATATATTATATATATATAATTATTATATATATATAATATTAATTCAATATATAGTATATATATATAGGTAATATATATATATAATATATATATATCACCATGAATAACGATTTATCTGATCTAATGGTACCTACTATAGCCCTGAAAAAAATTTATTAGTGGGATTTTGGATCTCAAGCATTCCTATATTTGATTAGAAAATAAAACAGAGATGGATAGATCAAGTAGTAGATGAGAGAGAGAGATCAGAGAGAGAGAGAGAGAGTGCCTGAGCCGTTTTTTTAATTTTATTCAATTTTATTTTTAATCATCATGCGAATACAACTACAGCTAATCCTATGAATAATCACCATATTGTCATTTATTAAAAATATTAATATATCTGGGATCACTACTTATACTCAGATAGAGAACTAAAAGCACTATATAAATAGAGAGCTCTTCTACAGTAATCATTATTCAAAATCTTTTACAATAATAATAATTTAAAATTGTTCATAATAATAATAAAAAAAATAGTTAGAACGGATTTTTTGTTACAATTCCTACTGTACATAAAAAGCATTTTAATTCTAAAGGTAAATTATAAGATAATTTCAAAACTATCAGAGGAATCTTACCTATAATATTATATAAATAAAGATATGCACTAAGTCAATTATATATATCATAGATTATCAGTAACCATAATAAAGTGAGAAGATTATATATAATTGAAGAAAAATAATAAAAATTATTGAAAAATTTTTACAAATAATACATTAATCTTTACATAGAATAATAAAACAAAAAATTAAAAAATATAAGAGCACCTTTTTCGTGAAACTCTTTCTCTACTTTCTCAATTTATCTTCATCTCATCATCAATTAAGTCCTCTGTCCCTAATTCTCACCTTCTCATCTCTATATAATTTTTCCTTTTTCAATTTAAATTTAATATAATTCTTTAATTAACTAATTATGAATTTATTAAGTTTCTCATAATTTAGTAAATTAATCTTATAGTATTTATGTATATTATTCATATCTATTAATAGTTCTTTTTAATTACTAATTATAATAGATATTTAATATTTAAATTAGTAAATATTATATTTATATTTAAATTATATTGATAATATTTATGACTTCATATTAGATATTTATATATTAGTTATTTTATATTTATTTCTCAATTAGTAATAAATTTAATACTTATTTAGTTTTATCTCGATTAGTTAAATTATAAAATTTCACGCTAATATGCTTATTCTATTATTAAAAATTAATTATTATTAACGGTATTTACTTTCCTCACATCATAATATTTATTACATTTACAGTCTCGGATATTTATACTTGGATTTTTTATTCGGCCTTATATTGAGTTCTCTAATTATATTAATGCTCAACTTTTACTAGGAGCTATAAATCGGTATGTCAAGAGGTGTTAATGGAAGTTCTGAGAGCCTAGGAGTAGGTATTACTTGACATTTGTTTGATACCGGAAACAGGTGAATCGGATAGGAGTCGGAATTCGGTATAAATCAGTAAGTAGGAGTTCGGATAATCTATAGTGAATCGATAAAGTAGAGATTCCGATAATTGTTAAACCTCATAAATCCAGTGGTGAGTCAAGCAGAAAAATATCTACTAGGAATCGAGAGAGTAGGATTACAAAATAAGATTTAAATCGAGACAATCGGTTGATCGGAGTTCGAGACTTCGGACGGAGTGGATTTCAATAAAAAGATGAATTCTGAATATACGAGGCTAATGAATGTAAGTGCGATTTATATCTGGAATCGGTGAATCGTAGATTCTGTTCTGAAATTGGGTGATAATCGGAATTAATGAGATTCCGGAATCTGTGATATACTCATAATGAGTGATAATTATCCTAAAATTGATGAAATTATGTAAACACGGTGACGTTGGCAGTACGTGGATGTCGAGAATATGCGCTGAGAATCTATAAGCCTATCTTTCTGGTTAGAGGAGACTTACTTCTAATATAAATGTAGAAATCAGAAAATATGAGATTTAACAAGAATAGTAAATCGGAGTAGGAGTACTGAACTGATAAACCGGAAGTAACAACATAGAGTTGAAATGATTAGGTATTGGAAAACGATAATCAAATTAGTATGGTCCAAGGAAAAATCTTAAAAAAAAAATAGAGCCACAATAAAAATAAGAGAGCATATTATTTAATAGCTCTTAGGTTCCAGAACCTCCCTAGAACATGCGCTTACTAAAAATTGTGTGGGTTTTTGATCAGCGAGTGTATGTCACGGAAGAAAGTGAACTGCTAAAACACTTTCCACTGTTATATTGAAAGAGAGATTGGTAAGAGTCAATCGTGTTGCTCCCGTGACGCATCGTACTCTCTGCGGAGTGCATAGAGATTAAATACGGTTTCTTTTTTAATTTTCTATATAATTTCATTATATATATATATATACATAAGGATTATACTAAGATTATCCAGAGGATTAATCAGTATTAAAGTGACCTAGTAATAGATAAGAATAGGTAATATTAACCTATAATAAATATTATTAGGTATATAATAAGAAGATTAACCGTATAGATTATATCATGAATTAAATATCAGATAGGTAATATTAAAATACCTATATAAATAAGATATTTAAACCTAAGAGGATGTTTT
>JABUQX010071227.1:10000-12500 GCA_015478945.1 Trachelipus rathkii
GTGTGGGAGAAGAGTTGGGTAATTTAATAAAACATATATATAGCGTTTTTTGGACTTAGAAAGACATTTGACTCGTAGCTAAGCCAGACTTTGAGGATTGGGAGAAGTCGTCTGGAGTGAGGAAAGACTGAGGAGAGCAATAAAAAGCTTGTAATGCGTTTGTGAGTGTAAAAGTAAAGAACTGGACTGTAAAAAAATTGAGAAATGATTTTGAGTGGGACGGGACGTCAAACAGGGCCGTGTCCTGTCTCCTTACTCTTTATAGCTTACTTAGATGTAGTATGCAGAAAGGCTAAAGGAATTTCCGAATCTGGATGGTGATATAATGGTGTACGCGGACGATTTGGCATGTTGGAGTTGGGAATAGGAAGTATTGAGGGGACTTATGTAAAGTTTTGCCAGAAATTTGATGGAGATTGGTTTATAGATGAATACAAAAAGATAGTATACTAAGAGTGGGCAGAGAGATGAGGGAGAAGTGGAGAATGTCTTTGAGATGGAAAGATTAAGAAATGTTGGATCAGTTTGTGTATTGGGGTGTCAGATTCACAAGCAACGGGAGGGATATTAACGGAAAGTTGAAGTAACGAATGGAAAAAATACGGCAGAACAATGAGAGCGTTATATCCACATTATGGAATGATCGGGCGATAATATAAAGTGAAAAAGATAATATTTGGTATCATAATGATACGCATACTGGTACCCACACTGACATATGGAGCAGAAACATGAAGCATTACACAAGAGAGGAAAAAGGATAAAAGCTGCTGAAATGAAGGTGTTGGAGGACGGATAGGGGAAGACGAGGAGAGATAGTAGTGAGAAACGAATGGTTAAGAGAGAGTAGGTTCCCCTGCCAGTGTTGAATAGGATAGATTCGGCGAGACTAAGATGGTGGGGGCATATAGTAGGTGCCGGGAGAGACGATCGCTGAGTTAGAAGGTGGTGTGGTGGTGGTGTGGTGGTGGTGGAGATGAAGAGAGTAAGGCCGAGAGAAGACCGAGGGGAAGATTGGAAAGATTGCTGGAGAGAGCCCTGAAAAGACATGGACTGCCCGCGATGCGTCAGCTGATGAAGGATGGTGTACTTCTGGAAAGGACTGCGTGGAAATCGATGTTGTCTCCGCTGACAGGCCGTAGGCCTCCCTGATGAGACGTAAGCGTAAGTTAAGAAATAAAATATATATAATATATATTATATATATATAGATATATATATAATATATATAATATTATATATTAATATAATTATTAGGCCTGGTTCTAGATTTTGTTCAAGTACAAGTACAAATACAAGTACAAATACTGCAAGTACAAGCACAAGTACTCTAGAATTGTTCAAGATACAAGTACATAAGTACAATGATGGTATCAAGTCAAGTACAATTAACAAGTACTTTAATGAAAATGCATAATATATATATAATATATAATATACTATATATTACTATAATTTATATATATATAGTATATATAATATATAATATATATATATATATATTATATATATATATATATATATATGTATATATATAATAATTATAGTATATATATATATATAAATATATATGATATATATATATATATATATAATAATAATATATATTATAATATAAATATATCATATATATATATATATATATATATAATATATATATATTATTATAATATATATATAATATATATATATATATATATATAGCTATATATATATATTAATATATATATAATATATATATATATATATATATATATATAATATATATATATAAATATATATATATATATATATATATATATTATATATATATATATATATATATATATATATATTATATATATTATATATATATATATATATATAATATATATATATATATATATTATATATATATATATATTATATATAATATAAATATATATATATAATCATCATCATCATGCATCATCCTCATCATCATCGCCTCACCTGCTCTCCCCCAAGCTGGGGTAGTTTGCGTAACAACGCAAATCGGGAAACATAAAGAAAGTAAGAAGAATATGAAGCAAGTTAAAAGAAAGCTCACCTTACCGCCGCTTTTATACCTTTTAGTGGAGAAACTCGTCGCAGTTCAGAAAATCCATTCAGAGCCTTTCACGGGACAGCGACGGACCTCACTAATGACATTTCGTCAATGTGGGTTCATCCCTTGCCCAGGTGGCAACAACTCATACCCTTCAATAAAACCCCCGGGCCATTCACTCTGTTATGCACCTTTTTTCTCGCCTCTGGCAAACTCACATTTCTCTTCTACAGGCATTTCTTTACTGACTCAATCTACTTCCCAGCACACTCACCAATATACATCCATTTAACCAACCGACTATCATCCATCCTTCTCACATGACCAAACCATCTCAAACGTAGTTCATTTATTTCTCTCATTTACACCTTTCTCACACCACACAACTTTCTAATACGTTTATTCCTCATTTATCAATTCTTTTCACCCTAAAAG
>JABUQX010071228.1:0-20310 GCA_015478945.1 Trachelipus rathkii
GTTGTGGATTGCAGGCAAAGTGATCGCACGCGTTATTAGTATTGTGAGCTCTATGTGGATATATATAATAATAACAAAATAATAATAATAATAATTATAATATATAATAATAATAATATATAATAATAAACATAATAAATATAATAATAATAATAATAATAATATAATAATTATCATAATCATAATAATATTTTGTGCGGTTGTGTATAGTAAAAAATGAGATTGCTATGATGACCTCCTGTGGTAGTTAGAACTTCTAATTTTAGTTACTTGTAATGAATAGCTGTATGTCAGTTAGTAGGATGAGATTATTTTTGTTTAGTTTTCAGAATATTAAATGTTAATGTAAAATAACATTCATATTTTAGAGATATGTTTGAAAGTGTTGTATATTTTCATTCAACTTGAAAGTTTGATTATATATTAACAACAACAACAACAACAAAACACACAACACAACACAACAACAACAACAAAACATCAACAACCATTAACAACTGCAACAACAAACGCGACATTTCACCAACAAATCCTTGCAAAAAATTTATTTATATTATGTTATACAAAATATGAACTGAATCAATAGATAATAGATCAAATAGAATCGTAGATCATGGAAGGGTAGGAGGTGGGGTGGGTGTTTAATTAACTGATTTACTGATTTAGGTATGTAAATGCAACTTTTTTTTAAGTTATAAACATAAATGATAAATTTAAGTTAAAACAAAAATGTTTAAGAAACAAAAATTATTTAAATAAAAGTTTTTGTGTTATGTATACAAAATATGACTTGAATCAATAGATCAATAGATCCAATAGATAATAGATCACGGATGGGTAGGAGGGGTGGTTGGATGGTGGTTGATTTACTGTTTACTGATTAGGGTATGTAAACTAACAATTTTAATAAAAATATGACTTGAATCATAGATCAATGATCATGGTTGGACAGAAGTGTGGGGGTTGTTTGATTACTGATTTACAGATTTACTGATTTGGTGTATGTAAAAAACGTAATTTGTAAGTTATAAACATGAAAGAATAATTTTTTTTATTAAAAACAAAGTTTTAAGAAAACAAAACAAAATAAATAAAAGTTTTTGTGTGTATGTTATACAAACTATGACTTGAATCATGAATCACTAGATCAATAGATAAATAGATCATAGATAATAGATCCAGATCATGGACGGGTAGGAGGGTGGGGTGGGTGGTTTGATTAACTGATTTACTGCTTTAAAGGTATTAAAATGCAAATTTTTTAAGGCATTAACATAAAAGAATAAATTTTTTATTAAAACAAAAGTTTTAAAGAAAAAAAAAAAATAATAATAAATTTGAAATAAGTTCGAAAATAAATTAAGTAAAAATTTTTAAAAATTAAAATAAAAAAATTAAACACAAGTGTAAATGTAAATAAAACTTTATAAAAAAAAAGTTAGAAAATAAATTTAAAAATTAAAATTAAAAAATTAAAAAAGAGTTAATGTAAAATAAAACTTAAAAAAAATAGTTAGAAAAATAATTTTTAAAATTAAATAAAAAAAAATAAATAAAAATAAAAAAAATTAACACAAAGTATAAATGAAAATAACACTTTAAAAAAAATACGTAACACAAGGTATAAATGTAAATAAAACTTTGTAAAAATATTTGAGAAAAAAATTGAATAAAAAACAAAGAAGACAATTTGATAGTTTTGTTTGAATACTAGAAATGTGATTTGATAATATAAATGTCAGTCTTCAACATTTAGAAAACGGGTTTTCTTTGCAAGATGCAATGCAAATGACGACATGTACATGATAGAACAGAAGGCAGTTATGTGAACAGTAATGATATTGTATTATTAAAGACATATGTTTATTAACTCGACAACTGCACGGCTCAGCCCGGTGCCGGTACAACTTCTGTCTCCTCTCTAATTCTTTCTTCTTCTTCTCTTCTTCCTTTCTTCCTCTGTTTTGGCACTCCATGCATTCTTTTTTTCAGTCGGACCCCGTTGGGGTTTCAGACACTTTACGATTATACGTCTTTTCGAGATCTACACCTTATAAACATATTTTTGATACCAATTATGGAATTAAACGAATATTTATTAACTTAGCACCGCACCGGCACCCCGGTACTGGCTCCGACTCCTCTGACTCGACTCCTTCTCCAACTCTTTCCTTCTCTAATTCCTCCTTCCTCCTCTTCTTTCTTCTCTGTTTTTGCAACTGTGGTATTTTTTTTTCAGTCGGGCCTCCGTTGGGTCGCTCCCTTTAACGGATTATATACGTCATTTTCGAGATCTACCCTTTTAAACTATATTTTGATACAAATATGGCTAAATCGAATTTTATATAATCTAACTTACACGCACCGGCTCAGAACGGGCCGGTAACCAACTCGACTCCTCTGAACTCAGACTCCTTCTCCAACTTCTTTCCTTCATCCCTCCTTCTTCTCTTCCTCATCCTTCTCCTTTCGGCATCTTCTTCCTTTCTCTTCTCTGTTTTGCTTTCCATGCATTTCTTCTTTTTTCAGGAGGGACCCTCGGGGGGTCCTGGAAAGCAATCCGAATTCCGAGGTGATCCTTTTCCAACCCGAATCCTCTACCAGCTCCAAATTTCAGCTTTAATCATTTATTTTTAGGGGCTTGCGCCCCTACCCCATTAAGGGGGGGGACGAAGGGGTACGGTAATCCTGTGCGGTGCGGTGCGGGGCATGGAACGTTTATAATATATATTTATATTTTTTTTATTTATTTAGTTTTATTTATTATTAATTAATTTATTAAATTAATTTATTATTAATTATTTATTTATTAATTTATTTATTAATTTTTCATTTTTTAAGTTTTGAAAAAAAGCTTCGCTTTTTTTTCGTCGATCGAAGGGGAAACCCCTTTTACCGTGGGAAATTTATTCAAAATTTTCCCACTGCCATCCAATCGGTATCTAGTCTACAACGATTAATCGACTAAATAAAATAATTTTCTTTCGATATATTATATGTTTTTTTAGTAATAAGCCTTCCAGAGCACGTAAAAGACGATTTAAACATCGATATAAGGGGTAAAAAACATCGATATCGATTGAAGCCGACAAAAATGATCTACCGATCAATTGACCTTATAGGAACCCTTTGGGGGGCTCCGCCCCTTTTTTGGGGGTAAAACCCTTGAGTTAGTCTCAGAAACTGGAGTTCGGTCTTTCAGACTTAAATTTCGTCTCACCGACCTAAAAGCCTAATGTTTGACACGTCAGCTTTGAAAAACCAAATGTTGCATATGTTGCTTTGCAACTTGCAACAGTCCGGTTTGCACTTCGGATGTCAGTCTGGCCTGCCAGTTGTCCCCCTTACTATTATATAATATAAATATATATATATTAATATAAATATATATATTATATAATATTATTATATATATATATATATATATATATTACTATATATTATATATATATAATATATATATATTATATATATTTAATATATAATATTGGTAAATAAAGAATTAAAATCCCCTTTACTTTTTATTTGAAGCTGATAAATTTGTTTTTAATTTTAATATAAAGGCCGAACAAATAAATGATTTTATTAAAATTAAAAAAGTAATAAATATGAAAACTATATATATATATATATAATTATTATATATTTACTATAAATTATATATATATATAATATATATATATATATATATATTATATATTATATCTATTATATATATTTTATATTCTAATTACTGAAATAAGCTTTTTTTATCTTAGTGGAGGCTGCATTTGTTTTTCTCGGAGTTTCTGTGAAATTTTGGAGGCACTGTAGAGCTAGCAAGGCGTAATTGATTTGACATGTTACTGTCAGTTAATCTTGCACGAAGGGGATTCTTTGGTTAATTTTAAATTTTGAAAAGACTGTTCTCATTTTATATGTTGTGCAAGTAATGAAAAACTTTTAGCGCATGATTTTCGTAGTATGGGATCCTGCTCGTTAAATAGACTATAGAACTGAAGAGGTCACACAGTTAAATTTAGCTTTCAATGCATTATCGCAACTGAAAGTTAATTAGTTCTAGTTGAATGAATCAGGTGCATCTTCTGACCTTCCGTTAAATGGGAGTCGAATATCTGAAGCTCAATTTGAAACTTTTTAAGATCAATGAAATCTTTTTCAAATTCATTCATAGAGAAGTGACAGACCTCGGAATACACCGCACTGTTGAAACTGGTTTTTCTTCCATTAATGTTGGAAAATGGGTTAAAATTAGTTCTTTTTTACTGAGCTCCACGTTGACATGGATTGAAAAGCTTTAATTGATGATAGAGCGAGTATCAATAAATGCTGGTCCCTGGTTAATTTTCACGTTTAGGTTATTCAAATGCCTGATGATGTCACAAAATCAAATCCCACACCATTCTTCTTTCCTGCTCATCCGATTGGGCATATTTTTCACATGTACAGAATATCATGATTTCATTTCTGAGCTCATAAAATCTTTTGAGCATAGAACCTTTTGACAGCCACCGAACTTCACAATAATATAACAAATTTTTCATAACATGCTTCAAGATCTAATAAAAACTCTCTAAACTGCCTGTTATTTAGACTTTCTTTTAATGAATAATCTCATCTGAACAATTATTACATTTGTCATTTTCAAGGACACCGCACACAAATTTTGTTGGTGAATTTTACAATGAAATACAATTAAGTTATTATCAACCGTGCCTCTCTTCCAGTTCCCTTTTAATCAAAGCAACAAGTCCTTTTTGAGTTTCTACATTGATGGTGCACATCATGGAATACCAATTTCTTTTCCAGGATAATCATAATCAATAGATGAGATTTTACATTGGAAAAATTTATTCACCTTGTTGTTACTTCCATGCTAGATTTCAAGCAAGCAGTTTTGATATGGAAGTCAGAATCAACTCCACGAATAAAAATTGCCAACTGTGCTGTACTCGTAATGTCTAGGGTTTTATCAACAGCCAAAGAATAGAATTTAAATGATGCTACTGCTTTCTTCAAAGTTAACTCAATGTCATTAGACATTTCACAGATGCGATCAGACACTGTTTATCGTGATAAACTGATGCTTTCGAATAATTTTACTTTATCTGGAGTTAAAATTTTTGCTGCGGTCACTAAGCATTCTTTTATGAATTCTCCTTTGAATATTTTTTTAGAGCCTTTGCTATATCAATTCAGAAACCCCATAGCTTGCTTGCTCAAAAATGGAGCTATTTTGTTAATACTGTGTATGCTTATGCCAACTTATTGGGGGGTGGGGGGGTGGGTAGGGTGGATATAAAGTCAGAATACGGTTGTGCTTTTTAAGATGATAATTATTTATTTTCGAAGCGTATTTCCCCTATATGCACATTATCCATTAATTCCTTATGCTTGAAGAATTTAAATGGGCGTGACTCAAAGCATTGTATTTTTTTAGGTACTTGAATATCAAAATAATTCCCCATTCAATACAAGGCATATTGGTCTGCCTTTATTTTCGATGAAAACTAAGTTTCATTATATCATTGCTTCTTTGAAATTATTTATTAAAGATAATTTCTTTTTAGTCTCTCTTATTTATGTCTATTTCTGTCGTATTTTCTCAACGGACAACTCTACTATATTAAATATATATATATATAGATAATAATATTATATAAATTGGCTATATTAATAATATAAAATTAGCCAAAGTTATATTATAGTAATATATCCATAATTTATAATTTATTTTAGAATAAAGTATATGGATAAATACTATTATTTCCTCATAATTTTTTTACGCTAATGATATAATAATAAATTTGATATTTATTATTATATATAATAAGTATATTATTTAATATTATTTATTATAATTAAAGGTGACATTTCAGCGGAGCCCAATTTAAGTATTTAATGTACAATATTTTAACTACAACTTCCATTAAAGAGTAAGTAGCACGGGGTCGAGTTTTACCATGACTTTGTCCGAGTGATCTAATGGAAGAAGTTCACTATTATAAAATCACCCAACATCCTGGTATTACCATCTTAGTATATAGTGGGTATAACTGATTACGGCTACCTAATCATTCCAAGAATAGTATTATTATATATAGGATATATTAGGTAATGTAATGTTTGGTTTTCTCTTCCGTAAAAAACCTGAACCGCTCGGTTAAAGGAAGAACAGGACCAAAGTTAAAAAATCCCTCTGACATATTAAAATTGACCCCAAAAATGCGTCAATACATCCCTTATATGTCAAACAGGTCGCGGGCATTAAAATATTAAGCCGCGGGCATGAGGTTCCTTTTTGCCCGCGGGCATGAGGTTCCCCACCCCTGCTATAAAGTAAAATAAAATACTCACCAGCCATACATATTCACAACTACAAAAACAGTAATAATTTATTTCCGCGTACTGACGTGCTTAACATGTATATACACTTGTCCCTCTTTACTACTCCATTAGGATAAGGGGTCCACTGACTGACTGTTCTTCTCCAATCCCTCTGGACCACTATATCCCTTCCATTAAAAAAACCACTGTCAGGTCCCTAAACAAAGTGTTCCGAGGAATATATGCAGTTCACCATTACTTGCGTTGACGTGTCATTAGGACCGCTTAAATCAAATTGCACCAGATATGATATACAATTCATAGGCAGCAATGCCTTGCAGAATATTCACTTATATTCTTTAAATCATTTTCTACCTTTCTAACCCCAATTACCTCCTCTACCTAATAATTATCTCATCCCTAAAATTAATTAACCTATTTCTATCTAAATATATATGACACTCAACCCTTTCCCTATAATAACACTTTTCATTTAACTCGTCACAATTATATTATGCAATAGAATTTTACTGAGTCATTAGAGTTCCTCCACACTCTTATCTAATGCATTTACAAATTTGCTTCAGTTACGACAAAGCACTTATGTTCTCAAAATTTTCTAATTATTCTATTTCAGATTCCTCTTTATCATCTAATTCTTATTATACTATTATCGACTTCCTCTTACAAATAAGGCTTTTAATTCCCTGCATAAGTCCCAATTCATTACCCCTTACTCTTACTAATTATTTTTTACCCATAATTTTGTTTATTTAACCAAATTTACCTCATTCCTCAACGTATAATATGCATACTTTTAGTCTTCCCTTCTTATTTCCTCTCCATATATAACTTTACAAACACCTTTGTATTTATTGAAAAACCTTCTTAATCATTTGTCTTTTAGTACATTCAACCATAATTCTTTTTTACTTTTAAACCGCTTGAAATCTACTCTTCATTCCACCACCCACTGTTAGACATTACTTTACCTTACCTATCTTTAGTAATCAACCACATTACTTTCTCCTTTGCTCTACTTAAGCTAAGCGCTTCCTTCAGATTTTTGCATTTAATTTAATTCATCTTTGTTCATTCATTTCAACTTGAATTTATTTGTGCCAATAGCGCTCTTCTAATTACCTTCTTTCACACAAATGTAACAAAATTAATCATAATTTTCAAACTCTAGTGTATGTCTTATAATGTAATTTATTTAATCTTTTGTCGAATGTATTCCCACCTAATCATTACTATTACACATAACAGTGAGCGTGCGTGCGTGCGCGTGCGATGAGAGCGAGAGAGTGAGGCGAGCTGCGTATTATCTACCATTCTTCATTTTCACCGCGTCCACCTCATAAAGTATCAACCTAGTTATATCATTCCAAAATTTTGTAATCAGCCTTAATTCCATACCTAATTTTAGGTCCTCCAACACCATCAATCTGAAGTCCCTTCCTATACTCACCCCATCCAAAATATAAATCAGAATTTATCCAAGAAAATTCAACACTCTTCTCAACAATCTTACACCCTCTAACCGTTATGGTAAACCATATTATATTTAACATTAAACTACACAATAACCTTGACTCATTATAAACCAGAACCTTTTAAATTTTAAAATATATGAGCAATTCCTTAGTACTCACCAAAAAAAATTTATCTACACTAATCATTAGCTTTGTTTGCCACAGGCCACTTATTAGAATCGTCAATTAAACCTCCTTATCTATTATTACGAGGGTGGCTCTTAATTCCTTTTACTAATCTCCAGCTCAAAATAAAGTACTAGTACATATCATATCACTACCTCTATACCTCATCTTCCACTGCTTCCCTTTTCATTACTATATGTTTCACTCTACTTCTCTCCTTATTCCCCTCTATACATGTATATTCCATTATCTTATTTACATTATCTTACATCTTTACCCATACGCTCCGTGAGTTAGCGTGAATCATGTTACAATTATCTCTGAGGTAGGGCTTATTTAACATTCCTGGCAGGATAGATAAGTGGTAGTGGGGTAGTCAACTACTGTAACTAACCATCATGTTTCTTTTCATCTCTATATTCTCTCACTTCTCCATATATATAATATATATTTATTATACTTATATATATATATTATATAATATATTAATTATATAGGGAGGATAAATAAGGGCAATACAATATGAAAAATAGAATCTAATGATATAAATTTAATGGTAATTAGCTATAAGTATATATAAATATATATATATAATATATATATATATATATATCATAATATTAGTTATATATATATACTATATATATATAATTATATATATATATATATATATATATATATATATATACTATATATATATATATTATATATATATATACATTATATATATATATATATATATTATAGAATATATATATATATATACATATATCATATTATAATTATACTATATATAATATATATTATATATATATAATATGTATATATATATATATGATATATAAATACTATTATATATATATAATATTATAATATAATATTTATATATATATATACTACTATATTACATATTATAATATAATATATATATAATATAAATATATGAGAAGACTCATTCTAGATGGAAGTATAAGCAACCAGCTGACCTAACAAATAATAATATATAAATAGTCCATATAGTCATAACCAATGTGACAGTATGGCGGACGTTGATGCAATGTTAAACGAAAAATTACGAGAATGACTGTGGACCGGTAAAGCCGGAAAAAACCAATGAGCTCAGGTTAGAGAGAGGACTGGAAAGAAACAAGTTAGAAGACGGGTACCCTGGTGGGAATATAGATGAGATTAGGTGAAAAAATTTGAAGAAATTTTAAATTTCATTAAGTTATCAATATACAAATTTGAAACCATCAATCTTTACCCCAATTTATATCATCAATAAGTTGAATATGTTTTAATATTAGGAAATTTTGGCCATTTAATGTATTAAATGAAATTTTTCTTAATTATTGAAAATAAAGGTAAAGCTTTTATATATATATATTAATATATATATATATATATTATATATATATATATGTGTGTTGAGTGTAGTGTGTATGGTTCTTTGTGCGTGGTTACTTTTATTATATTACTTTTAACTGAGCATATGTATACTCTCTATATGAGAACTATGTTATATTAAAAAACTCGCTCACGTATAGACGTAATTATATAAAGTCAGCGCACAACGACGATGACTCATGCGTAAATCACGTTATTATAAACTAGGCTAAGTTTAAAATATTCAGAATATTTAAAATTCTGTATCAACTTTTAAAATTAGTACTTCATGGTCTAGTTACAAATATTCCGTACAATCAAATACATTTATTAGTAAACTTGTTTATTTTTAATTTAGTAGTGATTAATAAAGTCCAAAAATAAATATTCGTTCTTTCATCGTCACCAATAACAATTAATAAAATTGTAGGCGAGGACGCATAATTGATATATATACTAGTTCAACAAGGTGAGTTATAATTTATACCTCAATTTAAATAATATAAAATGATAATATAATGATAAATTTATAATAAAATTTAAAAAATAAATTTATACTAGGAGAAAATATAAACTATAATATGTATTTTTAAAATGTAATAATTAAAATAATAAAAAAAAAAATGTTAAAATAAATTATATATCAATACTTATAATATATATTATATATATAAATTAAAAAATATAAAAATTAAATAATAAAAATTAAAAAATAAAATTAAAATTAATAATATTAATAAAAATCTAATAATAAAATATAACAATACATAAATAAATAATAAATAATAATAAATATATAAATAAAACACCGCATATGTAATAAGTATGAGCGTATGTTTAATAAAAAATGGCCCCTATAAAAATGAAAGTTCAAGGGCTAAGGTTAATAATAAATTTGACTCTTTGTGTAGGTTACACGAATGGTTTCTTAAAATGATTCGTCAATTCCAAGAAATTGATTCATAATAAAAGGGGGCGGATATGATACACGGGTGTTCCAAAATTAGGCTCTATAAGGTATGGGTACATACTCTTAGCGTGAGTACTATGACTAACTTAATCGTTTCTCCATAAAATATGACTTATCATAAAATACTATCATTATATGTGAATGAGGTCGAATATATAGTAGTATAATTTTGTAATGGCTCACTAAAATTAATATCACTGGACAGTAAATTATTTCATTATAAAATTTATCTTATTTGATATGAAGATATATATATACAATACCCAGCACTCAATCAGGTATTTACCTCGAGCTTATTTTTAATTATATGGTCATTATGGGTATTTATAGCATTTATAGTTGACTAAGCCCTCATGGGTCACTATGCGAATTATGGAAGCCCATAAAATAATGACTGAAAAATGGTGATAATTAACTACGTTTCCAACTAATTCTACTCACAGTATTATAATCTAATTTTTAATATTTTTAAATAGTTATTAATACATAAGATAAAATATTTTTAATTTCCACATTATATTTATATTTATATTATTATATATAGAATAATATATATATTATATTTATATATAATAATATATATAATTAATATTAATAATAATTATTATATAATATATATATATATATATATATATAATATATATATATATATTATATTATATTATATATATTATAATATATATTATACATTATTATATATATATTATTATAATATATATTAATTTAATTTATATATTATAATACATATATATATTAATTATATATATATTTAATATATATATATATATATAATATATATATATATATATATATATATATATAATATATATATAATATATTAATATAAATATAATATATATATATATAAGATTATATATATATATATATATATAATATATATATATATATATAAATAATATATAATATTATATATATAAAGTATAATATATATATAAACTTATATATATATAAATTATATATATATATATATATATATTAATTAATAGTATAATATATATATATATATTATATTAAATATATATATTAATTACGTAAATATATATATTATATTAATATATTATATATATTATATAAAATAATATATTAATATAAATAATATATATAATATAATATATATATATATTAATATATATATTATATATATATTTATATATATAAAATATTATTATTATATATATTTAATTATATATATTATATATATAATATAATAATATTATAATATATATATAATATTAACTTTTATTAAGGCCTATTTATATGAAATAGGGATACTTAATTGATAAAGATTTATTAAACCCTTTAAATTTACATCCTAGTATAATAGGTATATATGAGAATATAAACCCCAAAGGGAGAGAGGAAGGTATATTTAATAATATAGTGGATATGGGTCTTGATATTATTTATAACAATTATCCTTCCAAATAGGTAATATTAAATATATTAGTATATTGAAAAATAAAGTCCTCTGCGCCTAAACGTACTTATTAATAAACATTAGAGGTGTATCTTTATTATCTGTGTTAACATACTGCCATTGGGGAGGAGCAGTTTCGCCTGTGCTAATATCCTCCGCTAAGTGTACCCTCTATATGCTCCGTGATATAATAATCCATGGATTCTCATACCCGCTTCCTTGACCTCTGTCGTATGAGACGTCACTATTTATCGTTCTAAAAATTTTAATATAAATAGAAAGTTCAATTATAGGGTGGGTCGTAAATCTCGCACGTAATTTAAGATGAACCAGCATTTCATTCCTTCTTCACACTAAATCTATTATATTACTCCTCAAAATCTCGTTGATTGGAACTATTAGATCAATATTGAAACATTGAATGAAAATATATTAGATTGATATGTAGATTTTAAGACACATTGGTCTATCTAAGAGACTATGTTATATTTATCCCCTAGTACAATTACCCATCCGATTACCAATTAACATTTGTGACTCTATTTGCATTAAATCCTACAAAGCACACTTAGGGTTTGTTCAAACTTACTAGCTAAATTAAATAACTCAATACAATTATGGTCTATTTGATTCAAAATTATATATACTATTTATATGATACCTCATATATTATCACATGCACATACCTGTATAATAACTTTAGTTACAAGTCATTACATTATTGCATTATTACAACCCCATAACTAAACTTCTCACGCTGCAACCAGAATACCCGTCCAATTTGGGCGTCGTGTCAGTATATATACTATTAATTGAATATCAAAACCATCCATTCCTTGTTATCAAAATCCTTATTGATTTAGAATTAATTGTGTAAATCAGAGTGTTCGCATATACTCAATAACAAAATCACTTCTTGATAAGTAAACCATTTCCTATAGATTACAGATATATAATAACAATCACCTATATATATATAATATAACTGAAATGTAAAATAGCATATATCCATCGTGCCTTATATATCAATAATGGCTATATATTTGCTATTTTCTTTCTAATTTTCTATTATACTTGTGTATACCTTAAAATGGATCACCGTCTCACTTGAGAGTCAACTTTAAAGAATTTATTGGTTCCGTAATTTTATCAATATAATGTAACTAATATTTATTATAGATCTACTTGTATCATGTTCTCTGCTTATGAGAATATCTGACCCTTTCATACAGAAAATTTCAATTATCCTTAGTGCCTACAACTTCAACCTCTTCAACATCAGCTTATTATTAATTACCCTCAAAACCACAGAATATCTATTATTTCTACTATATTGTTACTTACCTTATGCGATGTCTCGTCTTTAGTAGAGGCATATCTTAAGTGTGTCTCTCGGTTTCTCTTAAATAAGGACCCAAACTTGTGCAAAATACTCTGATACTGGCCTAACATAGCTGTTTATACCGCTTTACGTTATAACTTCCTTGATCTTATAAACGACATTGCGATCATACTATTACCTAGTATTTTATTAGCTTTAATCATAGCTTCCAAACACTGAGCGTAGCTGCGTGTCAAATGTGGACTGCTTTTTGAATCTACAACCTATATAAAAAATTCTTGTGTCGCATCCTATTCTAGACAATCCTATTGTCATAAATCGTAGTTTAAAACTTTTTCTTCTATATTTGAGTAACCTAGGTGAAAGAACCTTACACTTTTTTCAACTTAGTAGTTAAAACTTTTTCATTTGCCACTTATCTGTCTTCCCAAGAAGTTTATCAAGATCATTTTGAATTCTTATAAATCCCATCACTATTCCTTATTGTTACTCGGTAGCCAATTCTGGTGGTTGATTTCTTCATCTGTAAACTTAAAAACATTGACATTTAATTCTCCCTCTGGATCTAAATATATCATTTAAAATAAGACATTTTTATGTGTATCATATAGTTGAAGTATTATTAATTCTAAATTATTTGTACTACTATAAAATATATATATGATTTATATTATATATATCATATATATTATATTATAATATATATATATATATTATACTTTTTATAATATAAATGCTAATAATTTATATATGAGTATATATATAAATATATTACTTTATATATATAATATCTACTTATATATATATATATATATATATAATATATTATATAGTTATTTAATATATATATACAAAATTTTGATTTGATTTTTTTATTTTATTATATAACTCATCTTGCACTAATAGTATCTATTCATAATTATATCTTCAGTTATGTAAAATCAGAATAAATGTATAATGGGTGAAATTAGTACTATTCTAATGTTCATCTATATATATATAACCTAAGATATATTTCCTTGCCGAATCGAATTAGATATTATTGTATTTACTTCTTTTCCAATATATAATATAATAGTTTTCGTTAATTTTATGTGAGACTTTAAATATCTACTCACTATATATAATGAAAGTGGAGTATAATTTGTTGAATATTTATTTTACTATTAACAACCATTTAATTTTATTGTAAATCATATTAATAACTATATTGCTTGTCTAAATATGGATTAAAATAGATATAAATTTAATTAATTGTTTTTCAAATCAAAAAAATATAAAAACTAAATTGAAAATTATATAAATATTGACTATATCTCCGATTTCGCTAGATACAAAATAAGTCTCATAGTAGTAAATTAATTTAGTGAGGACTTATAAAATTTAATATTTATTCCTCTCTATTTAATTATAAATACGCCTGTGACTTTTTAATAATTACTAAGATTGGTTCCGTCTTATCGCCTATACTATTTATGTCACTCAAGCGACCAAGGTTATATTATATTTTATATAGTGAGTATAATATATATATATAATATATATATATAAATATATATATATATATATATAGGTAGGTAGGAGGGATGAGGTGATATATATAATATAGTTTAGGCCAAGATGCCTTTACAGGTTTTATTCTAGTAATAATAATTTAATACCAGGTATATATGGGGAATTATAACATTATATATAATTTATCTAGATTGATTTTATGGATGGAAACAAACAGGTAGGACTTCACCATGCATGCTAACAACCATTTGGGTAGAAACAAACAGGTACTTTGACAATGATAATTTTACTCACATAGATGGTCTCTATCATGCCTATATTAGTTGAATACAACACATATGTAATTTCTGTCTATATTGCGATAAATCGAAAAACACCTCCTCCTATGTCTCCAAGCAATCCTCACAAACATAACTCTAAACGTCACTGATAGTGTATCTCTCACATACCCCTCACCCGCAATAAGTTAACGATAGTAGACTACTTATAAGCTCCTCATATAACTCTCTCATATCATCGACCTCTATGAGAGCGAGAAGAAACCACCCCGATCATCCTACGATCCCAATACGCAATATTATGATTCATTTGCGTATGGATCATAAGCAAACTACACAACCTAATAATAAATAGTAACTACAATACGGTACAAAATACTAGATATCATCACTAAATAATAAGAATATCACATAAGAACGCTCCAAATACGCTAGTTCATAAGTTTAATTGAACCTATATATCCTAATTCACTCTCATCCAATATAGTGTCTCTGGTCTCTATACTAATAGTATGAACCTATCCTCTTTTATCACTAATAATACCTCATCGTACTATACTGAGGAATCCCTATAATTTAATAGTTGATATCATAATACTCGTAATCTTGTCTATGTCTATACTGAGCTATATTTAATCTCATATATCGTATGCCTTACTTAAACCATTACAAATAATCGCTCTCACCATACATATTATATAAAGTAACATTTTATCCAAGTAATAATAAACTTTTATTACCTAAGAAATGTGTTTAAGATAATATATACTTAGCCAATATATAATATTTCTTACGTAAATAATACTTCTAACTACTGTATAAAAATCATATCACTGATGTTATATACAAATAAGCACAAATAACATACAGTCTGATTATAATTAATTATTATTATTAATACCAGTCGTCTATAATAATTACATAAATAATAATATAATATATAATAATATTAGATATATTATGATTAGTGAATATTAATATCTAAATATAACAGTGATACCATTTAATGCTCAAATGATAATATAGATATTACTAATCACCTCACTATTTTACTGAATTCTTATTAACATAATAATTATTTATATACCATATCAGGAACCTGTCAAGCTAATTATTAATTCTGTATCTCCCCCATCAATATACAAATCAGGCATTCCTATAGTAATGACTTTGAGATATATTATTAAGCTTATCTAGCGCGACATCTCTCAAATATCATAGCTCTTACATGTAAATGATATATACAATATTTAAACAATAATATCGCAGACTAACAAATACGATCTATATATAGAAATATGCGTCACGCATAAGTACATACGAATAGGTCTACCACTCTCTTGAGATCTGAAGTGAACAGACATGCACGCCCACTATTATATACGGAGAATAGATAAAAAAGGTTTAAAAATCGCTAATTCATATATTTATCTACTAAATATACTATTTAATATTAACATATGTGGAATAGTTTATACTCGGAAATTACGCTGCATTAAATAAAAGGATACTTTATATGGATCCAGGCTAATAAATGCTAAAACTATAAACCTATATACAACACAATAAAGGTAGTATCAAACCTGACAAGTCCTATATAGGATCCTCCCTTAAATAAAACTCGCGATTACTAAAAATAAAAATTTATGTTGTGATCATACCGTGAGGAACACCTTCCTAATAGACTTTCTGTATCTTCCCAGAAATCACAAGACATTACTCTAATTCCCATTCCTTAGAATACTCTAAGCTAATAAATCTGGAACAATCACTCAAAAATACCCTTAAGACTTAATATTAAATTCTATCCCTCCCATCCTACTCCTTCTCTCAGATATTATCTAATGGCTCTTATTCCTCTGTCAATTACACTATTAGATTACAGCGATTCTCTTTGAGTTACTGGAGAATCTATGAGGGTCAGGAATCTTAAGTGGAAGCTGACGGTTTATTCTCCCCGAGTCTCTTGAAGTAAGTGTGCTTCTGAGCTAACACCCGTCCTTGATCAGGGCTTATTATACTATGCACTTACAATGCTAATATCTTTTACGGTCACTGTTGGGATTAAGGGTATTATACGTACCATAAAGTTTTAACCGATTATCCAAAGATGCGTAGCCTCATAATATTACCTTCCAATTATCATTGTTACATATAGCTTACTCATCATTGTATTTCTGCTTTTTTAATAAATAACATTTGCAAATTACTACTTTCCTTAAAAACATCCTCTCCACTTAATTCCTAGCATCTATATCTCTATGAGATGTTATCTTATTATCACATTTTCGTTTAATCATTAGTATGCTAGAGTTTTACGCTATATACTATACTTACGTTCAGAATGTCAACTGGTGACATTACTCTTCCTATTATCTTACACTTGAACTTATGTCTTCTGACGTCATTTGATTAATTTGATGGGAAGTACTTCATATGTGGGTGCGTCATTTACTGACCAAAGTTTTAATGGTCATGTCTAAGTCGGCTACTCTCTCAAGCTATCTTCCTTTATGGGTATTCCTTATATCTATTTGACTTTACCTATGTCTAATTCTATTCAGGATCTCTCTATTAATAAATTGGTAATTGTTGATGGTAACTAACATATAGGTTGATCATCTTTCTCTTCCTTCTTCCTGATTATATTTTGTAGCGTGATGCTTATTCACGCAAAAAAAAGGTTTCTGTACTGTTATTTACCTCTACAATCAATTATATTCTTATGTTATATTTCAATTGCGACGATCTTACTTCA
Organism: Trachelipus rathkii; assembly: GCA_015478945.1. Classification (NCBI taxonomy): domain Eukaryota; kingdom Metazoa; phylum Arthropoda; class Malacostraca; order Isopoda; family Trachelipodidae; genus Trachelipus; species Trachelipus rathkii. The sequence goes on from JABUQX010071228.1 coordinate 17,676, forward strand.
GTATTGCCACATTTCCAGCTCTTGCTATAATATATGTGAGTCTAAATGCAAGGATTACGCCAAAAATGTGTCAATGTCATTCAACTGGGGAGATTTCAAAAATCTTATACGGTTTCCCTTGATCCCTTATTTTATTACGAATAGAGTTGCTATCTCGACTTCAGTACTTTCCGAACTCTATTCTTTTGACCGATCTAGATTTGGTGTCTCCACAATTAGGAGTATACACCCCTCATATTCTTAAGTGAAATCAACTTACTTTAAAAAACTCAAACTTCTTCAACAGCTCCTATTACCAGAATCACCTCCTATTTGTTCATATTCTCACTATAGAAGGCTCTTCCAATCTTTTCCTGTAGATCCACGATTAAATATTCATTTCTTGTCTGGGACATTTAAACAATTAAACAATGTCTTATAACCTCCGTATCCACAATGGTTTCTAAGGTTTGCCTCAAAAAATACTGGGGAGTTCTGTTCAGTTGCGAGACTTTTTCTTGACAACAGTTACTCCAATTATGCAGTGATTTTATCCTCCCTTGTATGGGAGCACTGTTCAGCACATTTGGGGCTCCCGGTTTCTGATCTTCTTTTGCATTAGGGTTTTTAATGGTCAAAAGATTAATTTAAACTGCCCTCTAATTTCAAGCTCTCATGACCCCTTTATCTTTTCGACGTGACTTTGCGTGCTCTATCTCGCTTTACTATAGGCACTTACAACGGTATGGTGCGTTCGAGAGGAGTTCAACAAGGGTTGCCTTGTTTTATGGTGAGAAATTCTATGTGAATATTGGATAATCCCAGGCCTGTTCTCTTGCGGTCCACTTTTCTTTCCATTCATACTCTCTTCTGTTAGAACCACCACCATTCGTACTGTTTTTATCATGATTTTACTTATATTATTAAATCTCCTTATTCATTATTTATAAGTTACATAAAGTCAACTGAATCACTTTACAGCTATTGGCTATGATTATAGGTATCAGGACTGGGTGGGTCTATATATATTGTTCCATTTTGTATTCCTTTAATTTATATTTATTGCCACCCCCTTATCTAAAAGGAGATTTTACTTCTCCATCAGAGGGGTTTTGTATGAATATTAATATTCTAGCAAAGGACTTAATGGAATTGATAGCTCAATAAAGTAATTAGATTATTAATATATATACTCATTATGATATTTATACTTTCATCGCTTTAATAGCGCTACTTATAATATATATAAAAAACTAGGATCTTTCATCCAACATAAATATATAATATTTAATATAGTATTAAATTAACATATAAATTAATATTTAATATTAACTATATTATATACTATATATATATATATATATTATATATATTATATATATATATATATATATAATAGTATATTATTATATAATATATAAATATATAGATATATATTATATAGTAGCTAATAAATTATAGTTGAGTATTAGATATACGTATATTAGTATATACTGTAAGTAAAATATCGATATTTTTTATTTTAACAAATTCATTTTTTTTAAATATCTTTTCGACAGTTGCAGCACAAATAGCAATTGCGCTGCCAAATCTCTTTTTATATCAAATATAATTAATAAATATATATTATAATCACTACAATCATCTTATCACCAAAATCTTTATTTAATATTTATATAGTTATAAATCATGATTTATAAACAGGGGTATTGAACTTGATGCATGTATTGGACCAATAAAAAATCTTTGATTGAATTAGCATTTATTTTTATCTTTTTCTATTTTGGATTTATTATATATTTTAAGTTTCAGGCCATTTTAAAAGAGATTTTATTTGGTATTACCTTTTTTTATAAATTTCTTAATTATTCAAGAAAAAAAATAAAAGAATTTAATTAATTTGAATTTGTTATTTTTTATCTTTTTTATTATTTTGAAGTTATTGATGAGTTTCATATTATTTATAGATAAATAGTAATATTAATACAAATAATAATATTAATATTATATATATATATATATGTGTATAATATATAAATAACAACACTTCTATATTAAGGAACATTCTATAATATTAAAATTCTGGGTGCTCAAGACCATATGTTTCATTAATTCTAATCTCTAACTGCTGATAAAATAATGTAATGTCCCCAAATTGTACCTAATTGAAAGTATTTAATTAGAAATCATTGCTATTAAGTTAATAAGATTTTAATGTTGTTATATATTAGTTACAGATGTATATTGATAGTATTTAACACTAATAAAATAAGGAACTAATCTTATAATAATGAAGATAAATATAGTAATATGAAATTAAGTAAGATATGTTTAGCATACTCATTTTCAAAGACCAACTCACATTATATATTAAACATATTAGCCTGTTTCATAAAGATATAGTTATATAGGCATCTGCGGATAGACTAGTTAAAGTATTAATGCTTTTAACCACACATAAGAATACCGGGTTAAGCAATGTTGTTGCTCTCCCGCACACCTAGGCTGCTACTACTCCCAATACTCAATAGCTAAAAAGACATAAGCCATACATCTCGAAGGATTCTGTATTATATTATGTATACCTTATCCCTTAAGATAAAAAGTGTACAGAACTTCTCGCAAGAAAAAAGAATAAAACTAAATATTAAAATAT
>JABUQX010071229.1:5000-61370 GCA_015478945.1 Trachelipus rathkii
TCCTCTTATGTGGATTACACAACTAACACTCTAAGAACCCCGAATTATGCAACACAAGTATAAACCAAGTAAAATATGTGAGCATTTACAAGACGGAATCACGAAATCCCTCCTAATGCTGAAATCTGACTAATTGTTTGACCTATCAGACATCGGGTTGGTAATTTTAACTATTTGCGCATAGCAGAATCTCTTTTTATTTAATTAAAAAACTTAAGCCGGACACCAATGTGAAATTTAATGAAATGACTAGGAATGCTTGAATGTTTTTTGAATATTTGAGTGTTTTGCAGGTACACCTGATATCCATGAAATAGTTGTATTTATTTGCAAAGCAATGTAAGCTTTTTGATTTTTGATTTTTTTGATTTTTCATTCAAATTATTTTTTGAACTTCACAATTAGTAAAAAAAAATAAAATTTTTTAAGATTTTTATATTTTAGAAATTTATTTTTGTAAGCGCATTATAAATAATGGTTAGTTAACCGTGATCATGCCTGAAGTATGCAGGCAAAATATTATAATAATAATATTAAAAGTTTAAACTTCTTTTTATTCTCGAATAGTCCTTATTAAAATTCTTCTGAAAATAAAAAATTATTAGAAGAAATGAAAGAACTTGTAAAAAGTACGTTAATTGACGCTGATATAAATTTCTCATTATTATTATTATTCATTTATTAATTATTATAGTAGTCAGTAGTAGTATTATCCCCTACCTGGGGCTGATTTGCCACCCTTTTCTATATAAATGAATAGAAATATATTGCTTAGGGGGAGGATTGATAGCCCGAAGGGCTATCAATTCGACAAACAGACAAACCGAAGGTTTTTGTCTATGTTGTGTCTATGTTGTTCATGTTTGTCTGTTTGTCTATGTTTGTTTGTGTTTTTTATTATTTCATTATTTAATTATTAATTACATCCGAAGATTCGTTTCCCGGATGGAAAACGAATTTGAGTTGAAAATCATCCTCACCATATGCACTTTCTGACTCCGACTCCGACTCGACTCCGACTCCGACTCCGACTCCACTCCAGCCCGACTTCCGCTCCGGGCGCGGTTCTACTCCGGCTACGGCGCGGTTCTTACTCGCTCCGACTCCGCTCAGCTTCCTGAAGTTTTTTATTATGATTATTATTATTATTATTATTTATATTATTATTATATTGATATTATATTATTATTATGTAATTATTAGTAGTATAGTAGTAGTATGAGTAGTAGTAGTAGTAGTTAGTAGTAGTAGTGGTAGTAGTAGTAGTAGTAGTACTGAGTGTAGTAGAGTTAGAGTTATCGATCGGTTTAAAATTTGGCAAGGGGGTTAGATGGTGACAGTATCCTGGTGAGCGAGGTTACATCCCCCTGGTCCCGAAGGGGGACCCCACCCCCACTTAAAAATCAAAGTGTCGTATAGGCTGAAATTTGGTTAAGAGGCATTCAGAGTTGAGTTTCAAAAAAAAAAAATAAAAAATTGGGGGGGTGTTGAATCTGAGGAGTTTGAGCGTCCGGGCACCGCGTGGTGAGCCACTGCGGTGCCGATTAATAAACATGTAAACAACAATGTTGTGTCCTTATATATGTTATCAAGGTCTTAGAGTTCGAATATGATGGTATAAGACCTATAGGGGTCTAGGATCCCCCAAATGTGATCATCCCAAACATTAAATATGATCTAGAAAGCGAAACTTGATATACAACCTTTTAGGTTGTATCTTAGATGTTAGGTAAAATGACCGATTTGACCAAATTCGGCGACCAGCCCCCCAAATCTGAAATTATTTCATAGAGTGATGAAAACTCGTATAACAACCTTCTGAGGATGATCTTAGATGACCCCGGTGTAAAATGACTGATGGTGCCCCAGACGGGTACTCACCCCAAAATCTGAAATATTACATAGAACAACGAAACTTGCAGATACAGCCTTTTTAGGTTTATCTTAGATGTTACGGCAGTTAAAAATGACGATTTGACCAAATTCGGGACCAGCCCCAACTGAAATATTGACCTAGAATGATGAAACTCGGTATACAACCTTCTGAGGGATGTATCTTAGATGACCCCGGTGTAAAATGACTGTGGGTCCCATGGGGTACTCACCCCAAAAATCTGAAATATTTACCATAGAAACAACGAAACTTGAATATACAGCCTTTTTAGGTTGTATCTTACATGTATACGGGGTTAAAATGACCGATTTGACCAATTTCGGGCCGCCCCCAAATCTGAAATATTGACCTAGAATGATGAAACTCGGTATACAACCTTCTGAGGATGTATCTTAGATGACCCCGGGTGTTAAAATGACTGTGGGGCCCCTGCGGTACTCACCACAAAAATTCTGAAATATTTACATAGAACAACGAACAAAACTTGATATACAGCCTTTTTAGGTTGTATCTTAATGTATAAGGGGTAAAATGACAGATTTGACAAATTCGGGACCGGCCCCCCCAATCAAATATTGACCAAAACGATTTTTGAAACTCGTTACACCTACCAGTCATAAGGTACTCACTTAATATGGGTTAAATAAACCGGTACACAGCCTAAATGGGGTCTCTGGGACCCCAAACCTGAAATATTGACCTAGAACGATGAAACTCGGTAAACGATCTTCATATAAGGTACTCATATCATATAAGGGTTAAATAGCCGTACACCCCACGGGGGGATGCTAGCCCACAAAAACTGAAATATTGGCCGCTAGAACAACGAGAATTTGAATTACTAATCTTTCTTATGAGTATCATCGATACAGAAAAGAAAAAAATAAAAAAAAAAAATAAAAAAAAAAAAAAAATTAAAAAAAATAAAAAAAAAAAAATTTTTTAAAAAATTAAAAAAAAAAAAGTTTTTTTTTTAAAAAAAACTAAAAAAAAATTTTAAAAAAATTTTAAAAATATTTTTTAAAAAAAATTAAAAATTTAAAAAATTTTAATTTTTTTTTAAAAAAAAATTAAAAAATTAAAAAATTAAATATGTCTCATTGTATGTTATAAGGTTATAACCTACAAGAATTTACGTTTTTATATGAATCAAAACACCCTCAACAAGCCTCTGAGCTCTTGAGCCTCCGCCTCATCCCCAGCCTCCCAAGGCCTCCCGACCCTCCCCATCTAATGATCTATTGACACTGTCTCCTCAGCCTCCCCTCCCTCACACCCCTCCCCATCTATGATCTTTATTCATGTCATATTTTGATACATAACACAAAACTTTCATTTTTTTGTGTTATAACGTTAAACATCTTGTTTTTACTAAAATTTACGCTTTCCTATTATAACTTTTTTAAAAAATTGGGTTTTTACATGACCCTAAGCCTGTAAATCAGTAAATCAAACCACCCACCCCTCCCCATCCCTACCCAAACCGGATATTTATACATTAACAATATATATTTAACAAAAATTTTTCAAAACCTTGTCTAATTATCATACTGATGAATGAATATATTGCTAACATTAATACAAAATCCATACTTAAACACAATAAGTAAACTAACTTGAGTGCCAGAACGGAACCTACTTACACTTTTTCTAACAAATCACTGATAATTTTACAAAAACATAGTAATATTTAACAAAATTTCTTTTCATAACCTGGTCTAAATATCATACTGATCAGTGAATATAATGCTAGCGTAACAAAGTTTTTCACATCAATAAAGCAAACATAGCGATCATGCTGAACTACGAATAAACGTACAATCACAAAAACCTAACACATCTTAAAACAGAGAAATAAACAGTTAACATTAACAAAAACTTCCATACTTAACAACAGTAAAGTAACTAACATGATATGCAAAACCGTAACCTACCTACACTTTTTCTAACATATCACTGGGGTATTTTTACATAACATAGTAACATTAACAAAAAATTTTATCACAACCTTGTTGTAAGTATCTTACTGATCAATGAATATATTGGTTAACGTAACAAAAATTTTCATACTTAATAAAGCAAACATAGGCCAGTATGAATCGACGAATATAATGTTACACACACACACAACACACACACATCACACAAACAAATCTTATACACGAAAAAGCAGTCAACATTAACAAAGATTCAATACTTAACAACTGTACGTAACTAACATTTTGCATACAATACGTAACTTATTCTACTTTTTCAAACCATATCTCTAACATATCATTACTATTTCGCATTAACATGGTGATATTTATCGATCAACCCGTTACCTAATTATACATACTGATCAACGAATATTATGCCACGTAACCAAGTTTTGGCTTACACAAAGCTAAAACATATCATAGTCTAAAACCAAGAATATAACACACACCGAAAAACCTAACTACCTTAAACACGAATAGCACAACATTTAGCAAAGTTCATTATTAACAACAGTGAAGTAAACTAGCAAAACATATAGAACTTGCCTTCACATCTTTTTTTCTTTGTGTTTAAAAACTTTTATTTATTTTTACTTGATTCATTAAATTTTGTTTCAAAAAACTTTAGCTATTTGTAAATTTATTTCTTTAAACTTTTTAGATTTGTTTTCTTTTTTTTCTAAACTTTTAATGTTTAAACTTATTTCTTTAAAACTTTTGTTATTTACTAAAAAATTTATTCTTTTTATGTTAAAACTTAAAAAAAATGTGTTTTTACATACCCTAAAACGGTAAATCACTGAATCAGTAAATCAAACCACCTGCTCCTCCCCAACCCCTTCTCTTTTGGTGACTTGATCCTATTGATCTGTTGACTCCAGTCATTTTCGAGTATATTTTGGATAAACATAGCATAAAAATATTTCTTTTTATACTAATTCCTCGAATATATCATTGAAGTAACAAAGTTTCCCATACAATTAGAGCTAACATACATAAACCCTGAACAAGAATATAATTAAAACATCAAACCTAACATTACCTTAAACGAATAAACAGTCAAACATTAACAAAGTACCATACATAACAACAGTAAAATAACAACTGTTGCATCCACAAAAACGTACCCTATTCACCCTTTTTCAAACATATCTCTGAAACATCACTGTTATTTTACATTAACATAGTAACATTCTAAACCAAAAAATTTATCATTAAACCTTAACCTAATTATCATTACCCAATTGAAAATATGCTAACGTAAACAAAGTTTTCGCATCAATAAAAGCTAACATATCATACCTTGACCTAAAGAATATAATGTATAGAGCCAAAACCTAACATACCTTATGTACGAATAAACAGTCAACATTAAGAAAATTCCATACTAACAACAGTAAAGTAACATCGCAGCAACAGAACTTACTCAGTTCCCCTTTTTTAAAACTATCTCTAACGTAATCAACTGTTATTTTACGACTAACATAGTAACATTTAACAAAAATTTATTCTAACCTAACATAAATTATCATACTGACCAACGAAAATACGCTTATGCAACAAAGATTTCACTATCAATAAGCTAACATATAATTTGTCCTAAGAATATAAGGTGCACCAGCAACCCTAAACATCTTAAACACGAATAAACATTAACATTTAACAAAGTTTCATACTTAACAGCAGTTAAAGTAACTAACATGGCATACAGAAAGTACCCTATTCATAATTTTTCACACATATCTCTGACATATCCCTGTTATTTTACATTAACATAGTAAAACTTAACAAAAAATTTAACCTAACAAAACCTAACCTAATTATCCTAAAGGTCTACGGAATATAATTGCTGACCGTAACAAAGATTTTCAATTCATAAAGCTAACCATATCATAGCCGAACTTAAGATTATAACGCAGAATGACAAAAACCTAACATACTCCCGCTCGCAATAAAATGCTAACTAAACACAATTCCATACTTAACACGCCAGTTAAAGAACTAACATGCATACGAATGAAAACAGGTATGAAGCTGATTAAGTTAAGTTTTATCACCAGATCAACTATAGAATTGCGATATCGTTATTTATTTTGAGTTTCCTTAAATAAAATTCTATAAATATATAAGAAAAGTCCATTTAGTCATGATTCCTTAAATTTTTGTTTAAAAAAAAACTTATTTATATTTAATTTCATTTTTAATGAAGCTTTTTTGTTTTTTAAAAAAACTTTAATTTTTAATTTTATTCTTTTTAAAACTTGTTGATTTTTATCTAAAATTTTTTATACTTTTTAGGTATCATCTAAAAAAAAAATTAGCATTTTACATACACCAAAGCTGTAAACAGTAAATCCAGTAAATCAAACCCCACCCTATCAACCCCACCCTCGCAATGATCTATTGATCTATTGATTCAAGTCACACATCGAGTAATTATTTTTGAATAAACACAAGCATAAAAAACTAGCTTCTTTAACACTGACCAACATAGGTTATAACGCTACGTAACAAAAATTTTCACATTAAAAAAGCTAAACCTAGCATCAACTGATGTAAGAATTATAATGTGCAACACCATCCTAACATACCATTAGCATGAATAAACTGTCAACATTAACAAAGTCCACCACTTAACAAACAGTAAATAACTACCTTAGCATACAAACGTAACTATCACTTTCATTTATCAACATAGTTTCGCCAACATGATAATGATAATTTTACATATTTCAACATTAATAAAGCTAACATAGCCATACCTGAAGTAAGAATATGATGTACAACGGCAAACCCTAACACATCTTATGTACGAATAAACTTTAACCATTAACCAACAAAAAATGTTCCCAAACCTTGGGGTTTTTTTCCACTTAAAAGTTATTCCAGATTAAAACAATTACGAGCATTTTGTGCCAAAACTTTTCCTCCCACTTTTCGAACATTACCGGGCAATACCTATGGGTTTCTGGTCTGGGGGGAATTCGTTTTCGGAAACCATTATAGGGGGAGCAATACCATTGTTCTTGGGGTTGTTAAAAGTTCAAAACAACTTAAACAAGTGTAAAGTTAAACAAAACATACATAAACAAAAAATCGTTAACCTTTCCTAAACTTTCTCAAAGGCATATTTTCTTGTAACCATAACAATGGCCCCAAGTATTAACTATGACTATCTAAACTGAAATTGTTCATATTTTCTTCTTCTTCTCTTTCCCTCAGAAATCATCGTTCTTTGTAATTTCAGCGATCACCTTCGAAAAAGGCTTTCAAACTCAAATTCTCAAGATGCAGCTGGTGAACTGGCCTGTCATTGATCTATCCAGAATGCCCTCGAGTGGTCCAGATCCCTACTGGTATCTATAGTCGTCTTGGAGATAAACCCAGCATTCTTGATCTTTTCTTAACTTCAAATCTTGTTAAGCTCTTTACTCCTTTGTGCTTAGCCGATCACCTTCATATCTCTGTATCTTCTCGTATCTCTTCAAATCTTCCGAAAGAAAAATCCCTCTTACAGCAATGAAGCGTTTATGCCTTTTTGATGCTTCTAATTGGTCAAACCTGCTGTCGTACTTCTTTGATTTCCTTTAGATAAATAAAGACTGTTGCCCCTCAGGTTTAAAAAGTTACAAGAGTTGCAATGTTATTGGTATATTCCAATTTTCATATTTTAATTCAAATATTTTACTCATATTTCAGGACCAACAATGGATCCTAAAAAAAGTGCAGGATATACAGACATGTTGGTCTTCTTCAATAGGTCACTGCCTTACATCCCATAGTAAAATTAGAGACTGCTGCCACTCAGGTAAAAAGTTACAAGAGTTGCAATATTGATGCTATATTCCAATTCAGTGGGAGATGATTCTCTCTCTCTGGCATGGAGGGGGTACTTCCAAATTATTGTCCTTCAACAAAAGCTATAAAACCTAGATTTAACTGCTTGTTCTTGCTCTGTTCGCCACAGGGACGCTGTCCTCATGAATTCCCGTTGTCTCCAAACATCAGAAACTCGCCCAACTTATATTTCATCCCGGAATCGGGTAAAATTATTTTCCGGACACCTCGGTCCCACTTTCGTAGAGGTTCAAAAAGCGGCATATTCTTGAGGGCAGTCTACGCGGAGAGAGAGAGAGAGAAGATGCAGATGAGAAGAGAGAGAGAGAGAGAGAGCAGAGAGACATGAGAGGAGAGAGAGAGAGTAGAGAGTAGAGAGAGCAGAGAGAGGAGAGAGAGAGAGCAGAGAGTATAGAGAGAGATGATCGAGACGAGGAGCAGATGAGAGATGGAGACGACTGAGGTTAAAATTCTTTTCTCCGTAGCAAAGTGCAATGATTCATGTCTGGTCTCTTTCCAGACATTTTGCAAAAGAAAACGTCAAAACTAACATTGTTTCTTCCCCTTTCCCTCCTCTAGTATCTTCCAATAACACAATGGACGTTTTCTATCCGTCTCGTTCTCAAATTCGCCGACTTGTCCCATTAAGACCCTTTGCACTTTAATTCCACTTAGAAGCGATTTCGGCGTGTTATTCCTCCTTCTTGCCACTTTGGTTCGCCACATCTCTCATTTATGTTTATGCACTAACATTTGTCTTGAATCTTCTCTTTACAGGAAGATTTTTTCTGGAATACCTTTTTCGATTCTTCCTCAGATCTCTTCGATCGTTTCTCATCTCCTCTGTGATCTCTCTGTCGTCTCAGTAATGCGCTTTTCCTTAAGAAACGCTCTATTCTTCGTACATCTTTTTCAATTTTCTTTTTCGATCCTTGTCTCCAATAACCTAACGCTTAACCTAATTAACCTAACCTAACCCTAACTATGACCTAACTCTATACCCTCTAGCAAATCCCTTCGGGCATTTCGGTGTGATTCTCTTCGCTGTTGACACCAGTCTGACATGTCAACCCCTTGAAATGCTGCAAACTTTCGATTTCTACTATTCTTTCCTTCCTTCTGTAGGTCAATCCTTCTAGCTTTGAACTCGTCTGATTTCTTTTCGCTACTCCTTCCCAGCCGTTCTATATCAGCGGTTGCTAAACGGGCACCGTTTCATCCTTTAATCGCAAAGAAGGAGTGTGTGTTCCGCTCATCACCGGTTCCGCTTCACCGAATCTCCTTTTTTCTTTTTCTATCTCGTTTGCGCATGCACTCTCCTCTCTCCTCTATCTTCTCTCTCTTCCTCTCTCTCTTCTTCTCTCTCTCCTGCTCTCGTCTCTCTTCTCCTCTCATTCTCATCTCTCCTTCTCCTTCTTCCTCTCGTCTCTCCCCTCTCTCTCCCCTCCTTCTGCTCTCCCTCTCTCTCTCTTCTTCTCTCCTTCCTTTCCTCTCTTTCTATATTTATATCTATACTATATACATACTAACTATATATATATACTATATATAATACTATATGATATATATATATATCTTATACTCACTTATATATATAATATACGTCTATATAGGCTCATATCCTTATATATAATATATATAGATATATATTATATACTATATATATATATTACATAATCTGTAGTTATATATATTATACTTACTTACTATTATATCTATATATATACTATAATATATATTATTATATTACTAACTATGTATGATACTGCTCTCCTGATCTGGGAAACTCTACGATGGGCCTCCCACACCATCTTCTGATCGACATCCCTTTGGTCTTTTCTCATCATTTCTTTTTCTCTTCAAACCCCATCCGCCCTGATGGAGGGTTTTCTTTTTCGTACAAAGAGATTTTTTTCGTGCACTGGGAAATTATCCCCCTCTCTGCATACTATAAAACTGTGATAGGCGTACTCTTAATTAGGTCCTCGACTTCCCGCCTCGCAGATGACTTGACGCTCATTAATTTCATTTTGTTTTCTTCTTCACCCATATCTGTTTGATTACATTCCTTGGAAAAAAAAAAATGCCCTCGGGGATTTTTGGGAACCTTTTTGGGTTTTCTTACTCAGGCGTTGTTGTTTCTTTCATGTTTGTTTATATATACTATTATATATATATATATATATATTATATATATACCTAATATATATATATATACATATACTATATATATATATATATATTATATCAGTATATGATATATTATATATACTATATATTATATATCAATATTACTTGCCTAATTTTCTACACTGTTAATATGATTTAACCGGGATATTATTCGAACGAGGAATGTAATCGATTTTTTTTCGCATTCATTTCAAGGCAATATAAGACGAACCTAGGTGCCAAGTCAAGTTTTTTTTAGTTTTTTTATTTTTTTCAAATCTGAAAGGAAATACGCCAGCTTTAAATCGCCAAGATGGGTCAATAGCGTCATGGGATAACGTCGTCGGCTTTCAGCGCGGACGACGGGGGACTTTGTCGTCCCCCCCCTGTCCCAAGGCGCCACTCCCACCGGTTCGTCGAGCCCTTAAATGAATAAATAAAAAAAAATACATTCATCTCAAAAATATAACACAAATTAACATTATAAAAATTAAAAATGAATTAAAAAGCAACAATTGGCAACGTTCTTTTCCGTCTCTTCTATTGGAGTGTTTTTTAAAGTTAACGACCTCACAGTGTATGGTTATGACGATCTAGGGTTCCAGAGATATTTAATATGTAACATTTTATGTTAACATCCTTTTAAAGGGAAATGTGCCTATATAGTATATATATATATATATATATATATTATATATATATATATATATAGCATAATATAGTATATAATTATATATTACTACATGCTTATATATACTATATATATATAGGGTCGCTATTGTATTTCACGCGACTTACTGAAGGGATTTTTCTTTGATTCTTTGATTTTTAAATATATTACTGATATTATATGATACTAACAAATTTGAATTTCAGTAGTAACTGACATGATTCAAAAGTTTTCTCGAAATCTCTTAATAATTTTTAAAAATCACATTTGATGTTTAAATATTGTTTCAAAAATGATAGATATCGAAAGAGGAAACACCCGATAAAACCAATCTACATATTTTGGAATCTTTATATAAGCACATAAGAAATTGTAAAATTATCAAAAAAAATATATGTTTTTACGACAATGAAATATCTCGAAAAGTACGACACATAACAGAAAAACCAATTTACATTATATTGGAATAATATTAATAAACTTTATTACAAAAATGTAAAAAAAAATTAGGGGCTCGAGCCGACGGCGGGACAGAGGGGGAGCGGTTTCTCTTTCCATCTCCCGTAGGGGAGGGGGGGAACCCCCGGAGCACCCCAAAAGCCAAAGAGAGCGGGTTCTCCAGGAGACCGCTCCGGCCGGATGGGGGAAATATCCTACCGCTGTCATTCCGGAAAGGCTCTATGAGACCCCGACTCCTGGCCATCTTTGCAGTTTACCGCTTGGGTATTCCTTAGCTTAATAAAAAAATAAAACTGACGGAGGCGTAAAACGTAAAACGTCCTAATATTTTTGAATCATGTTCGTTACAACTTAAATTGATGTGTTTAGGATCAATATACAGAAATCATATTAAGAAAAAACATATAATAGTCTCAACTGACGAGTTCTGCGTAAAACAGAAAAGTTCCATATATATATATAACATATATCTATACTATATTATATATATATAATATATATATATATATATATAGCTATATATAGTATATATACGTATATATATATATAATATGATATTAATATATCTATATAGCTTCTTACTTAGTTTTTCACCATATTATAATATATATGATACTATATATATATTTATATATATATATCTATAATATATATGTTTTATTACAATAATATATTATATAATAGTTACTATATATAATATTAGCACTATCATATAGTATTATACTATTTATTGATATATTATTATATATATATACTATACTATTATATAATGGTGAACACTAAAGAAGTTACCCTCCGCATCATATCGAACTAATAGATAGGTACACAGAAAACTGATATACTCTATCATGGATCAGTGTATGAAATTATTGTATGGAAAATGAAAAAACTATTTCAATTTTTTTTAATTTTTTTTATATCTCCAAATACCAGGGATAGGTAGCAAAAATAAACTATAACAATTTACGAATCAGTCGTATGAAAATTTGTATGAAGAAAATATATTTTTTTTTTACTAAACGAATACCCCCAGGTAAACCGCAAGATGCAAAGAGTCGGGTCCTCTCGGCCTCCTGGGGAGCCGGTCCCTCTCCCGGTCGTTCCTCTCGTGCCACCGGTCAGTCGGAGCCCTAAATAAGACTAGAAAAATATTCATACGCTGATTCCAAATATGTTATTAGTATTAAAAAAAAATTTCCTATTTTTTCATACAAATTGTCAACAGTCATTTCATACGCTGACTCCATATATGTTGTTAGTTTTTCCTTGGAGTCCATTCGTAGTTTTGGAGATATATCAAAAAATATTTTTTTTTTTCAGTTTTTCCTACATATTTCATACGCGATTCCCATATATGTTATGAGTTTGCTTGTACCTGTACTTAGTTTGAGATATAGTTGGCGTAAACTTCTTTAGTTTGGCATTCTAATATATATCTACTATATTATTACTAGTATATATATTTCTTTAATATATATATATAATTATATAATATAATATATATATTACTATATAATATTAGTAGTATAATATAGTATATTATAGTACAGTTCATTATATAGTTATAATATATATAGTATATATATACTATATATAGTTACTACTGATATAGTCTAATACTCTCTCTTACTTATATACGTATCTATATATAGTATATATATATATATATTATATTACTCTATACGGTGAATTTTAACTAATAAGTCTGAATAAATTCAGGAGACTTTTTGAAAAGTATGTTTATTAAAGTAAAAGTTAGATAAATATGTATTAAAACATAAATCATAGTGGCAAGTAACAACAATTCTAAAAAAAATAATGAACATTAATTATATACTTTATCTTAGTCTGGCAAGGGCTCCTCCGGCTTCTTATTCTTCATCTGAGGTGGGGTGGCATCGCCCTCCCCTCAGTATGCACTCCCACTTCTCCTGCTTCGCGAGGATGCCCTCTCACTTCGCTGGAGTGGCCGTGGAAGGGACTTTTTTTTTTTAAAAAAAAAATACTCCCAAAAGTTATAATAATAATTGAAATAAACGAAGAATAAAAAAAAAAATACTAGGTAAAAAATCAAATTCATATTAAATTTCCATAATAATAATAACTATTTTCTCTTTTCTGGGACAGCCTTCTCAACCCACTTAAAAATACTATATTTACTTCAGAGTTCCCATTATATAAATCAAAGATTATTGTTGCATACGAAAAGGTAAGCTGTTCGTTGTGCGTTATTTCTGAGAGATCTATCCAAATTCTTCCTACTTAGAAAAAAAAGTAACTGATTGGAAATTTTTTTTTAACAAAATCTCACTTCGTCCAAATCTCTCTTCTCCCTATATATTTTTTTTTAAATAAAAGTTCCTTGAAAAGTCTATAACTTTTTCGTCCTTATAATCGACTAACCATAATATATATATATATATATCATATATATATATTACTATATATATATATATATATACTCTCTATATATATATATAATATATATATATATAAACTATATATATTATTACCTACTCTACATATATAGTATATCTAGTATTATAGGTATATATATTAGAATTATTTCTATATATATACTATATATATATACTATATATTATATTATACTCTATTCTTGATGATAGTCACACTGGGTCGATGAGAGTCATAATGTGCGCTCGGGACTGCGAACTATAGATTGCGAGACTAGTTATGTATCGTCGAGATATATATATATATATAGTATAGATTATATAGCTATATATAGTAATTATATCTGGCTATATATATAGTAGTTATATTATCCTATATATATATAGTGATAGAATATCTATATAGTATATATATATATCATGTAACTTCTCGTATATATGGGAGTAGTAGTAGAGACATGGATGCAGCATCGGAATAGTAGCAGTTGTGTAGCCGATGTGCGCGGATGATCTACTGATGATCTTAGCGTGTAGTCTGATATTAGTGTAGCGGGAGATCGATTTTAGAGACGATATGTAAGTACCTATCATCTATCATATACATAGGGATGTCTTGTATAGATAGGCGGCTCTCTCGCAAATTAGGTCGACGCACATTAGTTAAACAATCTACGATAAAATCGGCTAAAAAGGAAGACATTCTTTTTGGAATCACCCGTTTATTTAGTTTGGCACTACTCTACATTTCTATCAAGATTCAAAAAGAAAAGTGGACATTGAAAGACTCATATTTATCTATTACTTGTCAATTGGATGTGCGTCTGGCAACCTCGATTATGAAGACGAAAGTCGTTGGAAGCTAAATTTGTGAAATACTTTTGCCATAGTACTCACCGTGCAGATATATATATTATATATTATAAGCCTGAATTGGCTTATAGTATAGTATATATCTAGTATATAATATATATATATACTATACTAAGATGTATATTAGTAGCATATAGTATTATTATAGTATGTATACTTCATAGTATAATATATTTAGTTAGGGGCAACTCACACGGTTATAGCGGCGGGTATGTCGTCATCAGTGGGGGTATGATACTAGCATATTCGTTTGAGCAGGGTTAAGTTAGTTAGGTTAGGTAGGTTAGGCCTAGGTTAGGTTAGGTTAGGTTAGGTATTAACATGAAAAACTGTAGAAAACCTAACAAGCCCAGCTCAAAATTGTATTGCAATGGACATAATACGGGCAATGATAATGATGTTAATTTTGTGGATCATTATCAACTTAGCATACAAATCCCTCAAAATTTGTTATCTAATTTTTTTTTCTTTCATTGCTAATTTTAATTATTTGTACTTTTTATTAAGTAAAATTTGCTGGTGATTCCAAAAATTTAATTCAATTTTAGCAGTCGATCGTAGTTTTTTTAACTATGTGCGTGCGTGAGAGCTACGATAGGAGGTCGGAAGTTATGATGTCGTTTGCGGGCTCTCACGAGAGCTAGAGAATATTGACATGAGATGTACGACGCGCGAGAGAGTGCTCGTGTTCGTAGAGATCACACGCGAGTCTGAGTACATATTTGGAGCAAGAGAGACAACTAGTACGATGATCGTCGACGCGCGATAAGCAGGATACTTGCGAGGACCGCGCGGTTGACTTGAGTAGAGTGATTAGGCGAGCGAAATGGAAAAACAAGCATTCAGTAGGAGAGTATAGATTGAAGCAGGAAGACTGTGCAGAGAGGATGAGAGTATTGATAGTGTAAGAGTAATGGGGAGTAAAAGCGGTGAGTGGTAGTGGTAGCCTTTCTTATTACCGTTGCTGTGGTCTCAGAGTTGGGGTATTTGCGAGGGTTAAGTGTCAAGGAGATATAGATAGTTCATATATAAGCTGAGGTTTAGTATAGGCAGTAAGATAATAGATAGACAGAGGCATCGGCTGATCTAAATGTCGGGTAAGGGATTATGGATTATATATAGATGGTGCTATATATAATATATATGATAAGATTTGAGAGGGATCAACGTGCTACAAGGATGCTATGACATCGCGTTAGACTGAGGAGCGCGGAGTGAAGAGTATAGAAGTTGAATATTACCGCAGTAGAGGCTCTTAAGCAGACTGATATAAGACTCTAGTAATTATAATTACGTTCGACAAGGTGAGCGGCACGGAGAGTTTTAAGTAGTAAGTGCCTGATATGACGTATATGGATGGAGTATAGATCATTTGTAGTTTGTTATATGAGTATA
Source organism: Trachelipus rathkii (assembly GCA_015478945.1). Taxonomy (NCBI): domain Eukaryota; kingdom Metazoa; phylum Arthropoda; class Malacostraca; order Isopoda; family Trachelipodidae; genus Trachelipus; species Trachelipus rathkii. Next base: position 20,688 of record JABUQX010071229.1, read on the forward strand.
GATGAAGATGGTATGTGAGAAGAGATAGGCACTCAGCGGATTTTAAGAGATAGATGTGTGAGGTCGGGATACACAAAAACAGCTCATCTTTCACTACACTTCTTCCTCCTGAACAACACAACTGGATTTGCCAGGTTTGCACTCCACCCCAATAACAATAGTCCAAAAACAGACATAACAACAACACATTTAACTAAATAATTACAACAATTAAAGTAATCATCTTTTTACAAAAGAGAAACAATAGAAATAGACATTTCCTAAGTACACACTATAACAACCCCATAGCACAATTCAAGAGCCAACCTAACCCGAAAACCATCCGCAGAACCCCAAATTTTACGGATATGATTCCATCTATACACCACAAATTCTCCCTCCCCCTTAAAAAAACATACACTTTTAACCCTTATACACAACTCACTCCCAGCGACAAGACACCATTACACCTCACAACCAAGAACACTTGTAGCAGAGAACACCACCAAAATCCATTCCTTCACCACAATGATTCAACAAAACTCTGCACAACATAATAAACTTATATACCCTACATGCACAAACTCACCGCTGTATGCGCTTAAGCGAATCTTACACCCATCTCAAACCTCTTAAAACTGATAATGAGAGGAGATTTCAACGCCCATCACCCGACATGGTACAAAGACCAAAACGCAAACCATAGAGGAACCCATCTAATATCAAATTTAGGTCACATATATATTCCTGCGGCACTAAAAATTTCAACACTGGGATTCCCATGCACAAGCTAACAATCAAACACATACGTATCACCAGACTACACATTAATGCTCCCCCAAACCTCCATACAAAACTTCAAAGGCAAGCACAAACTGCCCTAAATTTCGATCACCTACTCATAATCATAAAATATCAAAATACTAACAAAACTAACCACCCCCTCAGAAAAACATATACAAACTACAAAAAATCAGACTGGACAAATTTTTTAGAACATATAGACAACAACATACAACCAATAAATATCACTAAAACTCTAACACTAAATATAGCTAACCAAAATTTCACATCAACAATTCCAAAAGCTACAAACCAAAATATTCCCCGGGGATACCTCAAACAATATAACCCAACCCATGCACCTGAAATCTCAAATCTGATTAAACAACAAAACTTATTAAAAAACAGCTTAACAAACACAACTAACCAGAACACAAATAAATAATTTAAACACTTAAGTCACTAACCTAACCAAAACACTCACATCAAATAACTTTCAAACATTCCTAACAAAAAACTTACAAAACACAAATAACAACAGAATGTGGAACAATATAAAATTACTGAACAATGAAAAAATTACTAAATCCCTGTACATGAATCCATCAAAAACCCAAACTCTCAACACCCACAAATAACAAAACAACACACAAACATCCTTGCTACACATTTCGCCAAACAGTCATAAACTCACACACCTACTGAATAGGAAAATAATTAAATCTCTTAAGAAAATAATAAGTAACCACGATCAAACAATACATATAACACTAAATGATATGAAAAACATCATAGAGATCCCTATTAATTTACCAGCTGCAGAACCTAACAACATATCTTAACATACACCTCAAACACTTGGGAAATATTACACTGACCCATTTAGCACACATGTTCAATATTTCCATAAAATTTAACTTTATTCCCTTCATCTAGAAAAGGGCAATTATCATCCTGAACCTAATACCAGGAAAAGATATCTCAAAATCCCTTTCCTACCGCCCAATCTGAATACCATCCACTCTGTGCAAACTGCTAGAAAAGCTCATATTGAATAAAATAAAACCACACATCTCCAATCAAATGTTTTAACACGGCTTCCAACAAAACCACTCGTGGGTTAATTTTTATTTCGTTTTTGTGTTAGGGGGTGTCCAAAATCCCTTCACCTCATTGTCCTGTGGGTTTCCCGTACTGCTCCCATCCTCCCCTCCCACTCTTTCCTACATAATAATATAAATTTTGGCGCCCGAACAGGGACTAAGTGTTCCTGTTTGCTATATCTGCACAGTTTGTCTGTGTATTAGCTTTTGCCTTAGTAAATATCTGCCAAAGAATTATCTGCTCCCTGGTTTCTCCAATTTTGTCTCCGCTTAGACAAGTTCGTTGAGGAAAACATAGTGCTATTTATTGTTTGCATTAAACATTTGGTTGCTTTTAGACAAACAATTTTTCATCTTCTAAAATCTGAAAACATCAACTCTCTCTGTCATTAATTCATCATAATATTTTTTTATCATCTTTTGTTGTCATCATGGAATCAGAATCGAAAGAATTTTCGGAATCCAATCACGAAGCTTTATTGGCTTTCTTGGAAAAGAATCAGAAAAAATAGAACAAGAACGAAGTGCAGAAGGTAGTAATGATGAGATGTATCTGACACAGCCGACATCAGAATCTGTTAATGTTATGCCCATGGAGCAAGTTATCACTATTGTACAGTCTTTGCATACTTTGACTCAAGATTTGCAAGGTTTGAGAAACATGCAGGAACAAATGAAAAAATAGATTCCTAATAATGTCTCTTCACAGTTCCCTCAGAGTACTGGAATGATACCACAACAAAATGTAAACCAGGATTTTTCTTTGATCAACTAAGGGTCACCTGCGGCATCTCCGATTTCCTCTTAGGCAGGAAACGCTTTTGGTAATTATAATGTCAACCCGGTGTAAGAATTTTCACCACTCACGGAAACGGAATTCTCACTTTCACTGATCCAAGATTCACACCAATCTAGTTATTGAATACCCAAAATGGTATAAAGTAGACTACGGGCGTGAATCCTACCAGAATCCAGAATATAGTTCCCTTCAGTCTACTATAGTAACTCCCAATTACATTAGTCATAAGTTCTGAGCCTACTTATTTCCTTTCGTTAATACCCCAAAAAGTTTCCCCTATAATGCAGGAAATTCTCTCAATTTTTATCCCCAACCACCAACCAAATTTTTGCCAATCCTAACACTACGATGGAACAATACATCAAATTGTAGACTCAGGCCATCATCCTACTGACCCAATTGGTAAAAAATTACCAAAAATTAAACATTGTGGACCCAGGCAAATATCGATATGAATCCGAACAGGATCTATTAGTATATTTTTCAGACTTTGAAGTCTAATGTTCCCTACATTATCCTAATGCTCCCAAGCAGGGGTTGCACTTGCTGGGAAAACAATTGGAAGGCACGTTCCTCCATTTATATAAGCTCATTACCAAGGATGATCGGAACCATGCTTCCGTCAAAGAAACTCTGATCCGGTGATATCACCAGAAAGAAAAAAAAAGAGCGAGTATCGATTCAGGCGTATCATGCAGCCGTAGAACTAGAGGAGAAAATATCCGCATGTATGCTCTTAGGCTGGAACAGCTAGCTAGACGAGCTTATCGAAGTTTAGATAAGCGAGAGCATGACTCGTTGCCTACGGCATTTTTATAGTCTCCCTCCGTATTATGTTGAAAATAGAGTAGGAGTATATTATCCAACAAGGACTGAATAATCAGACCAGAGTTCCTTGGGATAAGGTTGTCAGTCTAGACGATTAATACGACTCAGACCACAAAGCTTATTCCAATTCAGTCTCAAATTCTTCTCATGATCCTGTCTCCTCACGTAGACGCATCGAAAAGTCAATCCTGAATTGAACTATACAAACCATAAGAATTGATACGGTCACACCGAGTTGGGCTGATGCATTGAAAGGTGTTAATTACGGACCTTCACAACGTAAACATCAAACTAATAGACCGGCAGACCAACGTAATAGAAACTCACTCAACAAATCCAGACCCAAAAGTAGTAGTTTCTACCGAGATAATTAACGGAACGTCAATAACCGACAATGTAGTTCCAACTTAGCCATCTCAGCCATAACGTGGGAATAGAAGCCCAACCAAAACCTCAGACCCGAATAAGAGAGGGCGTCTGAGATGTGAATACTGTGAGAACATTGAACATGTGATGGGTGAATGCTACAAATACCTTGGTATTTGTACTTACAGACGAAAGAGAGGTCACATAAGGTCTGAATGTAGATCTATGTGATCACCTTCTCAGCCCCCGTCTCTTACCCGCAGAGTAGTACGTCCTTTCTGTCAAGAATCCAATTCTGGCATTAAGTGCCCCTGCAAGACAGTTCCGCGTAATATTGATAACCATCAGAAGTCTGCTGCTGATGAACAAAAAAGCCCTCCTTGTTCCTGAAATTAGCGCCTCGCATTTTTATACTGAGCGAGCCATTCATCGTCAACAATCTACATCCATCAGAAATACATTGAGAAGATCCTCAGGTTAATAACAAAATCAGTTTCAGCACCCTACCCGACAGTTTCTATTGAATTGGGTGCCAATTTTTCTGTCCAAATTACTACTGCCAGTTTTAGGTCCATCATAAATATTGCATCTGCCAGTTTTGGGTCCAAATTACTACTGCCAGTTTTGGGTCCAAATTACTACTGCCAGTTTTGGGTTCATCGAGAAACTGCATCTATCAGTTTTGGGTCCACATCAGCAAACTGCATCTGCCAGTTTTGGGGTCTCCAAATACCCTTTGCCTCTTTTGGATACAATTGATTTATTATTAATAGTGAAGATCAAGTCTTATAGTCATAGTTCCACAAAAGAAGATTGATTAAGAAGCCAAGTTGAGTTACGCATATTTATTTTTGCATTATCATTTCACAAACAATGCATAACTCACCTTACTCAGCAAACCTTCTTATAGTTATTTCTGTCTCGCACTAAGCACCGTTTCATCTCTCCACGAAATAGTCTTGGATGTCAATTATTCTTCTAGTCTTTTTCAAATTTTTAGTCTTACGACTTTTAACTTCAATTCATCATATTCTGTCTGATGGACGAGGCCTAGAATCCATTATATCAGTTTTGATTAGATTCCCGTATCCGATTGTTGTTAGGTTAGATTAAACTTGTATCGTATTTTCGCTTTTTCATTTACTCTTATTCTGATTAACTACTAAAATTCCGAAGAGTTCTTAAGTGAAATCGACCAGATAAACTTGTGGCAAGGGATTACGAACAGCCGCTTAGTCCCCCATCACTTTCCGGTAGAGGAAGCCTAATGACTTTCTTATTAGGGAAATTCAGCATCAGAAAAGCAACAGAAATTCAGTGAAATTGCAGCCATTTATTCCAAAATAAGAAATACAAGGTGAGACACTAATATTTCTTATTCTTTTATAATCCTTGTATATTTATTGGGGTATCATGGATTAATTTTTATTTCGATTTTGTATTAGGGGGGGTCCAAAATCCCTCCTCCTCATTGTCTTGTGGGATTATCATACTGCTTCCAATTCCCTCTCCCACTCTCCCCTACATAATAATGCAAATTTTAAAAATAATAAAATCAAACATCCACACTAATTAAAAGAAATGAATTGCAAACTTCCTATCAGGAAGAATACCACAAATACAATTCATCAACAAGAAATCACGTACAATAAACATCAAAAACGGAGTACCCCAAGGGCCAATCCTATCCCTTACCTTATTCAACTTATTCAATGACAACCTACCACAACCTCAAACAAACCAACCTACGCAGACGATATCCCCATAGCCACCACACACCAGAACCTAAATACAGCAACTTATTTAACCCAACAATACATCAACTCTATCCAAACTTAGTTGACCAATAGTAGAATGTTTGTATCACCTAATAAGTCATCTATCACTCTGATCACAACTGACCGCCAACTCAGCTCAATTAACCCCAAAATCTTCAAAAATAACATCGCAATCCCATTAAACAAAGCTGCCAAAAATCTTAGAGTAACGCTGGATACACATTTGACTCCTACAAAACACATAGAAAACATAACAGCATCATCAAACAGGAAACTAGACATACTAGGAACCATAGTCGGCACTAAATTCAATAATAATAAAGATATCTACCACCATATACAATAATTGGGTACATCGAGAACCTGCATCTATCAGTTTTGGGTCCACATCAACAAACTGTATCTGCCAGTTTTGGGGATCTAAACTACGCCTCACCAATGTGACAACCATTCTTAACCAAGAGTAACATAAGAAAACTACAAACAACTCAAAACATAATACTCAGAATTATAATAGGATGCACATCTACAATACCCCAACAACAACATTTACATAAAGAAATAAAAATACTACTCATATACAAACACTTAAAAATGATAGGCACTCAGTTCTACCCTAAAACACAAACACCACAACACCAATGCTGCACTGTGCTTTCCAACCCCATTAATCACAGGTGAAAACAACCACTATTCTCTCTGGCACTATTATACAAACAAATTCTGAATAACATCCAACCTTTAAAAAACAACATCTCATGCACTGAACAAATACACACATACCTAACCGAAAATTATTTAAGAAACCAACAGACAGATAACATCCTTCAGAAATAGCACCGGAATTCAACTCCTTTCCAATAACCATTCAGTCATCTTCAGCCAAGTTAAGATGCGGCCACCACCAAAACTTGCAACATTAAAAATGTAGGTTCAACCTTAACCAAACCACATCAAACTTCTGCACAAGATGCAAATGGGCCCCGGAAATTTTGTCACATTTCCTATTAAACTGTCCCAATAACCAACATCCCAGAGAGATCTAGGAAATTTCTGCCATGGGCGATCTGTGGAGGAGTCCGGCAGTGGCGGCGGGGCCTCTCCCCAAGTAGGGTGGCCAGGGGGGTGAAAATATTATTTATATACTATATATATATATATTATATAATATTATATATATAATATATATATATATATACCTATACTTTACAACTATATATATATATATATATATATATATAATGAATAGGTAATCCCGGTGTTTACTAAATGGTGGGAGGATTTTCCGAAATAGATGACCTATCCATTGCCCGACTCCCAATACTGCCTGCTCATATAAACCCACCTGGCAATTGTAAAATATTACAATCTATTGCAATTATTTAAATTCTGGTATTTTTTAACTGTTTTAAACCTCAGCTAAAGTTCTTTAGTAATTAAATAAGAAATTCTCAACTTTTAAATCGTACTTGGCAACTCCTCAGGACAAAATTTGATTCGCTGAAATAGAATTCACAAATCCCCAGTTAAATTTGGTAGAAGAAATTCCTTTTTTCATTAATTTAAGTTTCAATGATATATCAATATATATATATATATTATATACTATATATAGTATATATATATATATAATATATTAATATATATAATATATATAACACATTATATATATATATATATATATATTATTATATATATATATATATATATATATATATTATATATATATATATATATAATAAGTTATATAGTTATATATATATTATAATATATATATATATATATATATAGTATATATTATATATGTATATAGTATATTAATTATATATATAAATAAATAAATATATTTTTTTTTGTGATATACAAATATCATGTCTTATTATTATTTCATAATAATATTTATATATATATATATATATATATATATATTATGAATAAATAACTACAGGCTTCACCGGCCGCAATCTGTCAGACCCACCGGATATTTACTTTGTTTGCAGCTTCTACAATTACTCCCTCCCTCCCAAAAATCTAATACCCAATCACCTCAATACTCACATTTTAACATAAAACGGTCTAACTAATAAAAATCCCATGATACTGATGTTTTCTATCGAATCCAATCATTCATTTTCAGCCTCAGTCCCTAAGCATTTTATTTTAAGCATATAACTCATTTTTTTTTTTTTTTTCCGCTTCTCCTCGTTCTACATGGTTGATCGAGCTGGAGCAGCGATTTGTTTGGTCTGTCGACCTTTCCCGAACTTCGTGGAAGGCATCGTCCCGCTCTTAACATGATGCCGACAACGACATCCGCTATCCGGAGCACAACAACCGCGGTAACACCTGCCACCTCTGAGTTCCCCGACACATTAATAAAAGGGGGGGTCCAATCCTGTTGCCAATCCTGCGCTGAAGCGGGGTTTTTTCCAGCTTATATTACAATCTTAAATCTCTATATCGTCACCCTCACACCTCAAATCCCCACCCTAAACAACCTCTACACCTCCCCTATCAATATTATCCACAATTCCAAATCTTATTCTAGGAGGCGATTTTAACGCTCAGCACTCCAAAAGTTTTTGGGGAGGGGAAGTTTTTTTCCTGGGTGAAGAAAAAAATAGGAAAAATAAAAAGGTAAGAAAATCCTTCTACTTCGGTGGGCCAAATCCGCCTGGGTAATAAAAAGACTAAACCCAGGCTCTGGTATCTTCCTCTTGCGGCATAACCATAATCCTTTTATTCTAATTAGAATCTCTTGTATATATTCTGTCATTCAAAACCATTCACCACTCGAAAAATCACTCCCCCAAAGCAAACCAATATTGTGCCCACCTCCCTAGTTTCATCATTCTGTTTCCCTTCCTCCTTTACACCAGACCAACTAACTCTGGGGACATATCCACTACCTGACCTACACTCAGACATCCCCTGCCATTCTTATTTCCTCTAACTCCTCTCCATCAAACTTCTTCCCAATAGAAAGATCATTCACCTAACACTTAACTAAACAAAAAGAGGCTAACTGGCCAGCATTCACTTGACCATTATTCGAAAACCCATATTTATAACATCCCACACAATTTCCATGACATCACATCCTACACACCCCCGATTTATTCAATTAAATAATCTAATCGATGCAAATCAGCAAACCTATACATACCCAGACCACAGAAAATCCTATACCCCAAACTCTCCCCGAAATCAGCCAACTCATTAAACAAAAGAAACTTCCTTCGAAAACTTAGACCATATACTCCACCACCACTAACCAAATATAAAACCTCAATACCCAAACAACCAACCTCAATAAACCACCCATTTAAAACCGTCATGCAACTTACAATCAACATCTCACGCATTGATATATATTAGAAAAAAAAAACAATGTCATATATAAAAATAAATAACTCTCGAAAACAACCCCTCCCTCCATCGAATCCCTCCCCCATGTTCTGCCAATAACTCTCATTCTCCTCAATACAATCATATTCTCAACACTTACGCAAAAACATTATGCTCTACTATTCTCTCGCATAATCAGACTCACCCCAACATAACAGGTTAAACTAAAAAAATACAAACTCATGAAAACTTCCCTCATGACACACCCCCCACACCCTCTTATTACACCTGAAAGGATATCAGAAAACACTTTCAAACCTCAAACTCACCAGCATAACAGACCTTATGATACTCTCAATCTCTTAACCTACGATTTAAGACACTCTCGGTGAAAAAGACTTTCTCTTATTCAATCCAGAATCTTCAACAATATTCATGGCAACTCAACTACTACCCTCAATCTGGAAAGACATAGCCATTCATTACTTCCAAACTTAAAACCTAAAAAGACCCCCAACTCCCCCCTCCTCTTACCGCCCAATTTCTCATGTAATACTAGCTGATAAACTAATATAAACAAAAATCTCCCCTACTCTCATGCTTACCTCTCTACCAGATTTCCAACATGGTTTAAAAGCAACCACTCCAACACTACAGCCTACTTCCCCCAACCCAAAACACAATCAAATACAATAAATGCTTCAACAATCCCTCTCACTATGGATCGTAGTTCACAAGCATCGAACATCAACAAAAGCTTTTGACAGTGTCCCACCATAATAGAATCTCAATTCACAAAAAAAATACCTATCAAATCTCGCCTAGAAAAAATAAACGGCAAAAAAATGGTCTCTAAAAATTTCTCACATAACGTTTTGATAAAGATCTTCCTCACCAAAAATCAATCTCTCCATACGTATAGGTTGAGAAAATTAAAAAAAAGGCGTCCACAGGGGGCGCACATTATCCCAGAAAATTACACTCTTCAAAATTACTTGTGTCAAGCAAGACCTTCCCATCCCTACTCTCACTCAATCCTACCAAATCACAATTCATAACTACATTCTGCAGATGATATCTTTTAGCCTCATTTCCCAACAATTCGCATAGAACTTTTAATACATATGCCATCTTTCATTTCACACCTCAAAATACACTTGCAATAATTAGTAAACTTTGGTTACTTCTCCCAACAGAATGACCTGCCTCCCCTCTCACCATCCTCTCGCATCCATCCCTCCTACACCACTTAGCCCGCCACCATCATTACACTTCCAAGCCAATAGTTTTTCCTGAACAATAATCCCTTTCTGCTCACCCCAAAAAAACACAAAAATAAGTTGAGAACTTAACCAGGGTATGACGCACACACATGACGGTTTCCCCCACATATACCAAATCACCTCATCCACCCAACGAAAACCTAAACACTCTCCGAACCCTTTCCAACACACTTCAGGGACAGGAAACACACCCTTAGCACCACTTATAAGCAACTCCTCAGAACAAATATACTAACTATGCCGGGCCCCCCCTTCCCCCCGGGGATCCTAAAATTATCTTCCCCCCCCGGCGCACTCTCTCCCAAATACCATTAATATTACATAAACTCTGTGATAATCTTCTTTTTATCCAAATATAAAGCAAAAATTGTTTTGGGATAAGAAACATGCAAGATTAAAAATAAAATTCACAATTACCAAAAAAATTTATATATTGAAGCATAACTTTGAACTTCTTTTAATTAATTAGATATATCAAAACTAATTTTGTCTCTATTCTGTATTTAATATGAAAGTCCTTTTATTTGTATTAAAGGGTCAAAATAAAGATTGTTGTACTTAATTCCATTCATATCCAATAATCCTTTTATGCTAAAAAAAAATTCAGAACAGAAGGTAAATCTCTAATAATTAATAAATACAAATCTCTAATAATTAAACCAAATCTCCAATAATTCAAACAAATCTCAAATAATTACGGGTTGATTGCGCAAATGAAAATCGGATCCAACGTCCGACGTAAGATGAATAAAATCATCAAAGTATGAAAAGAAATTTGAAAACATTTCCGCGACTTTGGTTATTGGCAAAACAAATTGTAAAGCTTGCAACAAATGATCTCGTAGTAGTAAGGAACGAGTATGGCATTCTCGGAGTCTTTTTTTTAGTTCTATAATGACGCTTTCACAATCAAGGCGTTCTTGTTTTAATTCTGAAAGCTAAAAATTAAAAAATCGGTATAAAATCAATGACACTTTCTTAAGTTTTTCATTAACAGGTCCAAAAAATACTCAACATTAAAACTATATCCCTCCACTCTATTTCCATTATTATTATTACCTACTTTCCCCAGATTGGGGTGAGGTACACAGCACACGCCCGGAAACAGAAAAGTAGTAGAAGAATATGACGTAGGTCGAAAAGAAAGCCCCCCCCCCTCTACTTTATTTAAAACATAGACTCTAAACTACCTGTTCTCGAAGCTCCTGGATTTCTGTAAGTAATTTCATTTCGTGCGCAGAGGCTATCGATCCTTTAGTGTGAAATGTATTGTAATGCCACTTTGAAATTATGTCCAACATCTTGCGCCGTGCTCCGAGTTCACTGAAAAAAATATAAAATTCTTAGCAAGTGAAATGAGTGTGGGTGTGAAATAATCAGAAAACGGCTTGGCATTTAAAATGAGAAGAGCAAAATCTCAATTCTAGTTTTTCTATTTATTGCGTTGTTACAGTTTAAACTATGTTACATTCTGTTTTCACTAGATGGTAATAATTCTATAGGATATAATTAAAAGTTAGAAAGGTAAGGTAATGCTGTGCGTTAATAGACATAATGGTGAAGGAGGCATGTTGAAGTACGTCGTTGGATATAAAATACACCGTGAGGGGTTAGGAATTGGGATTATCGGATACTTAAATGTTTTATTTAAAATTAAGTTAGTGAAGGGCTTGGATGGAGAGTGAAGGTCGATAAAAGGAAGTGGGTAGTTAGAGTGAGAAATCTAAGATGAACAAGATAATGAAGAGGAATGAGTATTAAAAGAGCGCTATGGCAAATACAAATCAGTTGAAATGTAAAAATTAAGTTAACTGCACAAATCTGAGCAAATGAATGGAAGCGGTTGTTAGTAGTGCAAAAGAAGTATGGCGATGTGCTAAAGATAGGAAAGTATAACAAATGTTAAGGAGTGAGTGGTGGAATGGAAAGGTGATGCAAGAGGTATAAAGGAAAAGAAGAAGCGTGGACCTGATACTAATTAAAGCATGCAATTCTACAAAATCAAATCAATAATAATATATATTTTTATTCGGTATACATTTACATGAAATATAAATATAAGCGAGGAAAAGGAAATACTAAAAGCATGCATACGTAGGAGGAAAAAAGGAGTAAATGAACAGTTTGGGAAAAGGGAGGATGAATGGGGACTTACAATGGAATAGGAAACTCTTTCTGGAAAGGAAGCGCGAAAGGATTAAGAATGCAGAATAAGAGAATCTGCTTAAGGAATAATGATAGGGATTGGTGGCTTTCGAACTAATTTGAAATTGCGATGTGAGGGAGTGTGGAAAAGAACACTTCGAAAATCTGTATTACATTCGCAGTAATGAAGAGGTAGATGGTGAATGTGTGGGAATTTGATGGTGCAAGAAGAAATAGGTATTTTGCGGAATGAGGTCATTATAAGGACGAGGAAACGGGTAGTATGAGTTCGTCAGGAATTTTAAATCATGAAGAGGTAAGATTGAAATTTCTGGAACCTTATCGAGAACGCGAGGGCCGAGATGGTAAATGATTGAAAACAAAAAAGGCATATTTGGAAGTTGTGTAACGAAGCGTTTATGAAGGGAGTGTTCAGAGGGATTAGAGAAGAGCAGTAATAGTACCCTTATATAAGGGTAAGGAGATGAGTGTGGAACTGCAAGGAATTCTTAGGGGAATTAGTTTAATTGTGTTGTAGGGAAAAAATATACGCTGGTATTTTGGAAGAAATAGTGCGTCGAGTGACTGATTGGTGAAGAACAATATGCGTTTAGAAGTTGTAGAGGATGTGTGGATCAAATCTTTACATTGAAACAAATGATTGAGAAAATGAGGGGGAAGTACTATAAATTGTATTTAGGTTTTATGGATTTGCATCAGGCGTATTGATAGGATTAAATAGGAAGCTCTATGGCAGTGTTAGTGATATATGGTGTTGGTGGTAGGCTTCTGAATGGAATCAAAAGTATGTATGACGATAGCGAAGCGAGTGTAAGAATAAATAGATTTGAAAGTGACTTGGTTTATATATTATAGGTGGAGTGAGGCCAGAGATGTGCTGTCTCTCCTTGGCTATTCAATTTGTATATGGAAGGGTTATGAAAGATTTAGAGGTTGGGGTGGCAGGAGAGTGTTAGAATGATGGAGAATGGAAGAGAGTGGATGATGATCTACCTATTATATGCGGATGATTTGGTTTTGTGTGGTGCGAATCTGAAGAGAGTTTGAGAGGATTGGTTGATGGATTTAGCAGGGTGTGTGCAAGAGGGGGGGGGGGCTGAATGTGAATGTACATAAGAGTAGGGTTATGGATGCGAGTGAGGAGTCCTCGGTGTGATGAAATTATGTTGGATGGTGAGCGACTGGAACAAGTGTCTGAGTTTAAATATTTAGGATATATGTTGGATGAAAAGGGAACGGATAATGCAGAGTGTAGTAGGCAAGTTGTGAATGGTAGAAAGGTGGCTGGTGCCATTAAATTCTTGGTGGATGTAAAGGGACTACGTCTTGAGTGCGCTAGGCTCTTAAATGAGGGCATGTTGTTACCTGTGTTAATGTATAGTAGTGAAGCTTTGGTCTATAATAAGAGGTATAGATCTAAAGTACAATGTGTTCAAATGGACAATCTTTTGGGCATGTTAGGTGTGAGAATTGATAAAATGAGAAAAAACGCATTAGGGAGTTGTGCGATGTGAAGAAAGGAGTAAATGAGAGAATAAATAAAAGTGCATAGAGACGGTTTGGTCATGTGGAAAGGATGGATGATAATCCGTTGGTTAAGCAAATATATAGTGGCGAATGTGCTTGGAATTGACCTGTTGGAAGACCGAAGAAAAAGTGGATTGAGTCACTAAAGGAGTGCCTGGAGGAGAGGAATGCGAGTTTGGCAGAGGCGAGAAGAAAAGTGCATAAGAAGAGTGAATGGCGGGGTTTTGTGAGGGGGTATGGTTGTGGCCCACCTGGGCCAAGGAATGAATCCTACATTGACGAGATGCCATAGAGAGGGTCCGTCGCAGTCCCGTGAAGCCCTAGGGTGGATTTTTCTAACTGTGATGAGTTCTCACTTAATGGTATAAAGAGGACGGTAAGGTTGGGCTTTCTTTTCGACTTGCGGCATATTCCTCTACTACTTTACTGTTTCCAATGCATGTCATGCACCTTACCCCCAGTCTGGGGAAAGAAGGTGGGTGATGATGATGAATAATAATAATCTACCTGCTTTCTCCAGATTGGGGATGAGGTGCGGAAAATACACCAGAAACAGGAAAGTAGCATAAGAACACGATCTAAGTAGAAAGGAAAGCCGCCTCCCTACACACACACACACTTAAGTGAGCCCGTCGCAATAGAAAAAAACCACCCTATGGGTTAACAAGACTGCAACTGACCCTCACTGTGATATCTAGTTAATGTGAGGTTCATCCCTTGAACAAAGCCCACAACCACACCCCCTCACAGAACCCCGCTATTCACTCCTGTTAAGCACTTTTCTTCCCGCCTCTGCCACACTCGTATTTCTTTCCACCAGACATTCCTTTACTGACTCAATCAACGTTTATGAGAATTTATAAATACATAAGAGAAATTTATGAAATTTTAAATGAAAAAAGGTATAAAGGGGGCGGTAAGGCTGGGCTTTCTTTTCGACTTGCGTCATATTCTTTTACTACTTTTCTGTTTCCGGTGCATGTTACGCACCTTACCCCCAGTCTTAGGGGAAAAAAGGTGGATGATGATGATGTAAATGAAAAGAAAATACATTTCAAATATAATTGATAGAAGTAAGAAGAGCACAAGATTTTGTGACAGGGAAAAAAATGAACAGAACTGGTCGAATGAAGGAAAATTTCATTAAAATTTCTTAAAAAAAAAAAACTTTAATGAAATCAAAGACAAATTGGGTTGAAAGACACCCAACAAAAATGCGAAACTGAAAATTAGAAATAAAATACGAAGTAAAAGACCCCTAATAGATGTCATTAAATGAACATTCGAACGGCATAATAAATGAACCTTATAACCCACACACCAGAAATATCCATAAATGTCCCTTAAATATAGATTATAAAAAGAATATTTCTAGATATTTCTGGTGTCTTGGTCATAAGACTATTCAATAATGAAAATTAAAACCATGTCGAGGTTCTTCTCACAAATTTCTTATAAAAACTAAAATCTATACATATATATGCTGCACTCTTTCTTTGTTTACCTTATTTTATTTGTTCAAATTTAAAAACAAAAAAACAAAAAATCCAATAATCTCATTTTTTATTTCAGTTCTTTTTTATATATTTAAATGAATATAAAGCATAAATTTTATTAAATTTATTATACAAAACAAAGGACATACTTACCCATTACAATAAAAATGATACAAAGTACAGGAAAAAAATACAATAATATTTACCAACCTTTACGAAATAATCTTTACAACGATATTGATCCAAAACACTTTATTGAGGCTACTTAAAATTTAATTTTAAATAATAAAAGAAATAATAATTTGTACAAATAATATACTTTCCCATGTCTGGGAGATGATGCCAATTAAAATCTTCAAATTCTTCTCGTCGACTCTGTACTGAGAGTAATTACCATAAAAACAATACAATAATAGTAAAGGTATACCAATGTAACTCGCTCTTTGAAGAAAACACGAAGATCTGAAGAGGCTTTATTACTGCGCAAAAGCCAACCAATACACGATCATACTTTTTATTACCATAAAAATTATTCATATATAAAAAAGAAAAAAAATAACATACCTCTCTCTCTCCCCTATTACAAAACAAATATTATACTGAATATATATACCTATATACTGTTTTAATACTTGATATAGGCCACAGCAGGCGTTGGGTCAAAGGTTATGTAGAACCAAAAAAAACAAACAATACGGCTTACCTGCAGTCTTTACATATACAAAATATTGCAAGAAAATATATTTCAATGATGTTGAATATCGCGCGACTAAAAAAGTAGTAGTAATATAAAAAAAAGATAATTTTGTTTACCATTTTAAACTTCAGTAATTTCCGAAACTCATCAATAGCTTGTAATCTCTACAGGAATCTTGGTTGTAAAGTTGTGAGATAAAGATATCTAACTCCAGAGGGTGATGCATTAAATCAAATTACACAATCTAAAAAAATAAATCAATTTCATTCCTTCAACTGTTTAAGTCATACTTGTGTCAGTACAACTCTTAAACAGATCTCCAATCTTAGTTAAGCCTTTGCTGGTCTGGGCAATTTGAAAGGAAAATGTTTCATTCTTTATCTAGGATTAGAATTAACCAGTAATAACTCTCTTTACAGTTAAAAGCGTGTTCCATTAAGGTGGCTGAACAGTAAAGAGGATTGTCACTAGCCAAGTGTAATCAAAGACGAAAAGCTGAAATATTTTTATTTAAAATAACCCATGCCAGGAAATGCTTGCCAAGAATATACAAAACGAAACTGCTCTATTATCAGACTTAGCAACTTGACTGCATCTAAGTGACCCTCCAGAGTAGAACTTTTCTCCACAACAGTATAAACCAGTAATCATCATTATAATTATTATATCATACAAAAATAAATAAAAGACACAATGACCCACTGACCTGCTGAGGTTTACTTATTAAAAAAGGGGTCAACCATTTATCTATGGCACCAATGCCACCTGCAATGAGAGAGGAGAATATCAGCCAATAAACTAATGAAACCAATAATTTAATAAAAGAAATGACGGACTTAATAATAATAATAATAATAATAATAATAATAATAATAATAATAATAATAATAATAATAATAATAATAATAATAATAATAATAATAATATTACATACCACTCATTCGATCTGCATAATATAATAATAATAATAATAATAATAATAATAATAATAATAATAATAATAATAATAATAATAATAATAATAATATTAATAATAATAATAATAATAATATAATAATATTAATTAAATATATCACATTCTCTAATATCAGTTTGCTGTGTCTTATATATAGATTATTGTGTACATTTTTAGCATTTAAATTCACAAAAGAGCAATGAGCTCTACATTGCTATGTTTCCGCCATTTATTCCTTAAAACGTTCTGCTATTCATGATCCAACATATAACTTATACAAAGAAGTATGAAGCGCAGTACATTCATATATTATTGAGATCACTCCATCAGATTCTTTGAATCCACATGAGGTTCGCTATCACTAAGTATAATACCTCTGGCACATCTATCCCAGCACTGTTTCATACTATTCGCATACATGCTTACACAATACGTACTAATTATCTTCTTTAACACAAGATCCTCTTATGAGTTTAGCGTATGTGAAAAAAATATTGCCCACATTGTATGGTTACAAGTTCTAGCTATAGTGCGTAGAATGGTACGAATTATATGGGACATGCATAGTAGGTAGTTAGTGTTGTATAGCTTCAAGTGACAATCACACATATCTTCTTTATGTTACATAGGCTGAATTTGCTAATGAACTATCTTCTGGTATAGAGGTCTTGTCAGTCTATTTTGTGTCCACGTTTTAGTCGCCTCTCTATTCTCGCAGCGAGCGAAAAAATGTAAATATTATATAGTTTAAGGCTATTGGAAAATATATCAGGTATCGGAAGTGTCCTGTAGGGATTATTATATATCCTGTGTTGAGAAGTAGAAAAGTAAGGTGAACTAGATGGTGATGGATATGTTTAGATGGGAGTTATAAAGAGACAAGAGTCTTGGTGATTTTGAACTCTTCGAGCTTGTGACTAAAACAAGATGAAAGGGAAACCTGTTGAAAATGAGCTAGTCATGATTGTAGACACGATTCGTATCCGTGTGCTCTCAGGTCTCGTGAAAAGAAATGAGAGGGGGTTAGAAGGATTTGCAATTCTGATGAGTGAACTTATAGTATAGAACTTTCTCAAAATTTTGTTGTCGTGTGAGTATTAGAATTTCTAAATTTTGTTATTTAAATTTAAGTTTCAAAAGGTCAAAATTTGTGTGGTTGCCACATATTGTCCACCGAGGGCAATGTTGAAGAGAGTGGCGATAATCCTGGGATACTCTGGATATCGAAATTGGGTGTTGTTTGCGAAGAATGGTAGTCAGAGTAAGAGATTCAGTTCATTTACACACATGGTACCGATAAATCTAAAGGGTATCCTTACGTGTACGCACCCAAGGCAATGTTGATAGTAATGTTAACAGTTTGTCTTCGAGCCTTATTAAGTATAATTCACCTTACGTTATTAAATTAAAACAAACTGATATTTTAACATATTCTGATGATTTCTTATCAGTTAATTGGTGCCAAATCCATAAAATTACATCACTCAATCCATAATGGATGTTGTTTGTTGAATTTTAAAGTGACTAAACCGGATCTTATATGCAGAATAGGAAATACAGAGATGTTTGGAAAGAAAAATATACCACCAACTAGAGGTGTTTCTTGTATACAAAGAGAGAATCTTCGTTCACAGCAGAACTAGCTGGGATTTTACCCTTATATGTAACACAAACTCAATGCTTTAGTTTTTCATCCTCAGTATTTTCCCTGAGATAGCTTATTAAGAGTACGCTCGATAAGAGCGTGTGATAACAGTTCTTATCACGTGAGTGATATAGTCTCCTCGATGACAATCCTAGCCGCGCTGCGGTAACTGGATAGGGAAATAAGAAGTAGGAAAGCGAGGCATACAACTCACGCGAGAGCGCAGAAAGAGAATATTCTTATATGTTCTCTATTTAGGTAGTGCCCAAATGTATCTGAGAGCTCCTAGACAGATGCCATGTGATCTTAGATGAGGTTCACCTTAATACATTATACCTTCCTATTTAGGTATTTATGCTATTCAGGCCAAAGATCACAGTATGGTTATAACTATATCATCATGAAACAAGAACTATTATTCGTATACGCTGGCTTGCAGACAACTTAGAGTCCGGAGAAGAGCCACGTTGTCAAGAATTAGTCATCATGATACGTGTGTTTGTGGCACATACGGCATGTCCGAAATTTGTTGACTTAGCAAGTATCGTGTGATCGTATTATTTATAGACTAACAATAATTAATATTGGTATTTCACAGATATGAAGCACGACGCTCTAATATCACTGCAATAAAATACTATCTGTACCATATTCATAGTTCACGACTAGAGAGCGAGAAAAAGAATATAAGAAACGATGAGGTGACTATGTGAGATATATACGTAAATGTAATGCATATTAGATAATTGAGTTTATCACAGCATCACCGATGAGTCCGGAGTCAGTACAATATAATGTCGTCATATAAAAGTGGATAGAGTTTAGAGAGTGACGACGGATGTAGTAAGATTAATAGTCTGAATCAGTAAGCGAGATTATAGTAGCGTCATTGCTCACAAAGTAAAGACGATACATCTGAACGAGCACCACACACTTTGAAGAACATACTATAGTTCTTCCTTGACACTTGCTTAATCGTACTCAACATCAAGAGGGTCAACTATTACATTGATATATGTAACACTGCATTATCTCTTGTTACCCCATAGAATTTTTCGCTATAGCTCAAGTGTTGATAGCGTCCGCTACGTACAGATCCGTATTTATTGTGGTGAACAACAATAAAATTAATAGTGCGAATTTAGTTAGCATATAGAAGACTCATCGAAGAGCTTTAACACGACAGCAGATTATAACTTAGCCGCACGACAACGGTTCTAGTTCAGACACGCTAGAGAATATGAATAAAAAAGAAAGTCAATGCTCCTTCGATTAACCTGATTATTTGTTAAATTAATTAGTCTGAATCATTTTTTAATCTAAATTAATATTAGACACCTAGAAGAACTCATTACCTGCGCTCTTGCGATTCGGAACTGCTGCTACACTTAATATAATATAATAAATCAGTCATAGATCACAACTATATCACTGATATATCACCATCAATATACACCTTACAGTGATATAACACAGTCATTATTACAATAATGAATTATAATAATACAATAAAATCATTATCACATTGAATAACAGAATTCACATCAACTACATCACATCATAATGATCATACCTGGATAAATGTTAATTTTCCTAGTACCATCTCTATTTTTATACTCTAGACTACCCTCACGCACTGGCGAAGTGCTAATTTCTACGCCTAGATCCGTGTCTTCTGTTCGCGAGCAACACGAATCATCGAAAGCAATTCTCAACTGACGCCGTCACAATCCCTTATTCCATTTGTAATTATTTTCTTATGTATACACTTTTTCTGGATAAATTAGACCATACCTACATTTTAAAAGATTTTGCGACACAAGGTTCTAGCAATTTATAATCACATTCCTAAACTAATCTAGGATGATATAAAGTACTAACTGTTTAATATCATTTCATAAAAAGATAATGATTAACCTTGTTAACAAATGAAATAAATGTGATTTTAGATTAATATCACCAAAGAATTGAACACGTTTCACCCACTTTTAATTTCCATGGCCTCATATCCTGACGCATATCTTCCTTATTAAAAATGTTTACCTTTCCATATTTTTCCTTTCTCTATTTACAATCTAATTTCTCAATTCAATTATTATATCACTCACTAATATTTATAATTCATTTTCATGAATATTAAATTTAAAGCTACTTATTATATACAATTTCGTTATATATAAATTATGCACGCGAAGGTTCTCGATTATGCAGCATCACTTGCACGTGACGCAGTATCTACAACATTATCTACTAACTTAGCATATTTAATCTATATTAATCTTTCATATTTTTATTGTTTACATATACATTTTGTCACACAACCTATTAATTTTATACATAAATTTCACATTTTACTATATCTTATTAATGGTACAATACTAAATACAGTTAACTAATAATTAATTCTATATTTATAAATTATATAATGGAGATTTAATATAAAAGAAGGTTATATAAATTAATGAGATTATATATATAATTAATTATTACTATTTACATAAATATATATGAAAGGATAGATAACTCATATAACTTACGAGATTGGGTTCAATCCAAAAAATAAAAGATATAATAATTACATATGACTATTGTTGCAAACTAATTATAATAAATATATTGATACAATCAAATTCAATACCGTCAGATTATTATATTTAGTGAATATACAATAATATTATGAGTAATTAGAATTATCTATTATTATTTGGATTAATGAAATATAAATTAAATTATAATAAATAAATGATAGAATTTACTAGAAGTTATTATATACATGTATTGTATGAAGAAAAATTTCTACTCTGGAAATGAGTACACTATTAAAAATTGAACAGTTACAACTAAAGTTGACATTATATAGAATTATCTGAATAATAAAATAAGATAAAGCAGTATATCGTTTTAGTATATCTAATGAGAGCTAAGATCAAATCCTTGGCATGGAGATGATTAATATTATTATAATAAAATATAAATAAATGATATATTTAACATGCATTATCGATCATTTAATGAGAATGTAAACTCTTTGAAGTACATAGTGATACAAATATAAAATCACATCATTTAACTAGTTATACAATTAAAATAATAATAATAATCCACCTTAATGTGAAATAATAATAACACGACTATTAACATATGAGTAAATGAAATTTATCTATTACTCAACGAGTAGAATATAACTTAAACAATCTCTTAGATAAAAATTAGAATGGAAGGAGCATTATTCCTTGTCAATAATTGGAACATCTCAATAATGATCCTACGAGGTAGGCGAGTACAACTGATAAGAATCGTGACGAGCACGAACCTGTCTGGTGTAACAGCATGTTCGTTTATTCTTGACAGCGAATCTTTTTTCACAAAAGTTATTTTGACTTTATTTACTCCATGAAGAATTACGAACGGTGTATAAAAATGTGATTTTGATATCTCATTGTCCTTAATTAGCTTATATACCTCATTTCTCTGGAGTTAGAGAGCTCTGTGTATCTCACCAATCTGTTCATACTACAAAAGAGACACACTCACACATTGAAGAGCTAAACCTAACAACTGAACATGTACGCGTCACGAAGTATTAGTGTGATGTCTATTTCGGAGAATTAATAAATAAAAAAATTAGATGCGTCAAGCTTTTATATATGATAAATCTTCTAATATCCAACGATGCAATTATTTTTGATAAATAAATGAACTACGGAATGTTCTTCAATTTGCAACAGCGACATTCCCTTTAGAGTAACTAAGTTGAAATCCAGATTACATGTTTTCTTAAGTTTCTTAAGTTTTATTAAGATATATTATATATTCATTGGGACAATATTTTGTATTATGTTAATATATATATAGTACTGAAGGTAAGTAATTCTGAATTGTTTGTATTTTTTTTTGGTATCTTATACTATACAATAACCTTTGTACCTCAACGCCTGTCATGTGGCCTTATATATCAGTATTATACTAGTTACATGATTATATGGTTCATAGTATATATTATTTAGTAAATATCAATATTTGTTATTATTGAGTGAGTAATTAAGAGTAGAGGAGAGTATGGTAAGTTATCGACTTAAAAATTAATATGAATAAATTTTTTTATTATGAGTAAATAATAAAAGTATAGAGATATCGTGTAATTGGTTATGAGCTTTATTGCGAGCTAGTAATAATATAAATGCATCACTTACAGATCTTTTGTGCATTTTAATTACAACTCATATTTTATGAACTTTATGAGTTGTCAGTGTTTTAGTATCAATTTATTAGTTTTAGTTTTAATTTTATCCAGAAATAAACTTATGTATAGCTCTCCGATAACTATCAGATTTCTAAATACAGTATCATGGAAAGGGAGATATTATTACAAAGTAATTTTAAAACCAAACTTAATCTGTTTTCTCAGACATACCCTGTTCTGAAAATATCCTGTGATGAGGAGAGTGTTAATTTAAGAATACGTATTGCAAACATTTTAATATAAATATTTTCCTAATTTTATATAAATATATAAATATTTTTATAAGTATATTAGCCTCAATAATAATAAGTTGTATTTGAGGATTCAATATCGTTGAGTAAAGAGTTAATTTATCGTAAAAGGTTGGGTAAATATATTTATATGTATTTTATATTTTATTCCTGATACTACGGAAATATTCAATTATTTTATATTATATGTTAATGGAGGTTATAAAGTATGTATATTACCTTTAGTTTATAGAGTATATATATAAAAGAATAATAATAAGTAATAGTATCTATTTTCTAAGTGGTACAAATTAAAAATTAATATCATATGAAGATACTGAAATCCAAAGGAGTTTTTATTACATTTAGGAATATTTTATATGTTTTTTTTGTATTCTTAAATGTATGAGAATACAAATATAAATAATAGTAACATCAAGAAATATAGTAAAGGTACTATATATATTTATATATATATATTATATAGTTATATATATATATATATATAATATATATATATATATAGTCTGGATATATATATATATATATATTATATATATTGTGCCATAGTGAAAGAAATTTTAAGAAAATGGAGAGAGCCTATTATTATTATTATTTATATTATTTAGTAAGGTATCTTTTATCGTTTTTGTAAAGTTAAGATGTTTACTAAAGAGAATTTAAGCTTTTTTTTTTGTAACTTACATACTTATTATGATTGTTATTTCCTTTATTCTTTACCCTTTAAAACTAAAAAGGCCCAATTGTTATTATTGCTGTTGAGGAGTACTAGAAGCATTGGTGGTAGAAGTGGAAGTAGTAGTAGAAGGAGGAGGCTGTGGTAGAGGCGGTTGAGGAGTTGATTGTGGAGTTGACTGGGGTTGGGATTGAGGTTGAGAAGGTGGTTGAGGTTGTGATGGAGGTTGTGGTTGGGTTGGAGTAGGTGGCTGAGGAGGAAGAGGAGGTTGTCCCCATCCTTGCTGACCCCAGCCCATCCACATATAGCCAGGATTGGGAGGGTATCCATAGTACTGGTTATAACCCATTTGGTTGTAGCCCATTTGCTGGGGGTAATAAGACCAATAGCCCATTTGCTGTTGTTGAGGGTTCCCCATTTGACTATTATAAGTAGGAATCTGTCCATTTGAAGTCTGGGAATTTGGCTGCACATTTTGATCAGAAGAATGATTCTGTGACATCTCTTGTCCAGTATCCTTTCCCCATGAGCACCTAACAATTTGACCATTTATGCTAGAGTTATGCATATCAACTATAGCTTCTGCTGCATTTTCTTTTGATGCATATTTTATGAATGCATAACCTTTTTCCTTAAAAATTTTTATCTTCTCTATTTGACCAAATGGATTAAAATGTTTTTGAAGAGTCTCCTCAGTAACATCACTCTTTAAACCCCCACAGAATACAGTTGTATTTGTTGGGGTAGTTTGACTAAAAACTTCATCGTAAGTTAACTTTTTATTGTCAGGTTTATCTTGATTGGTATTTGGTTTTCTTGTTGCCCATCTTGCTTTAATCATTTTTCTGCCCAACCACTGTCCATTCATATTTGAAATAGCTGTCTCAGCATCCATTTTTTTAACAAACACTACAAATCCGTACCCTCTAGACTTAAAACTTTGTGGATCTTTGACAATTTTACAATCTGAAATCTCTCCAAACACCTGAAAGGCTTCTTTTAAGGCCTGCTCATCTATTTCAGGACTCAAATCTCCAACATATATATGAAAATGATTTGAGGTATCTACTTTTGTATATTTACTTTTAGTTCCCTGCCCTGTGGCCCAGTCTACCCTCATTTTGCGACCCTGAAGATTTTTATCATTCATCATTGCTATAGCATTAACTGCATTAACATGATCAGAAAACTCTACAAAACAATAAGGATCATTTGTTGGTTCACGAAACATTTTACAACTTAGCACCTCACCAAGCTGTCCAAAAAGGGCACGTATCAGTTCTTCTGTCACTTCATTATGCAAATTTCCAACATAAAGGGTTCGGTTTTCCATGTGAGACATCTTAATATTCTGAAAATATAAAACACTGATAAAAATAAAATTAATTTAACAAGAATATTTACATTGAATTACAATAATTCTAAAATGATGATAATAATAATAACAAATTCTTTTGTGTATGTACAGAAGTTTCACTGCATGCAAAAATAATAATAATAATAATAATAATAATAATAATAATAATAATAATAATAATAATAATAATAATAATAATAATAATAATAATAATAATAATAATAATAATAATAATAATGGGGATTTAAAGAAAATACTTTATTATATATATATATATATATATATATATATATATATATATATATATATATATATATATATATATATATATATATATATATATATATATCTATATATATATATTTTTATATATATATATATATATATATATATATATATATATATATATATATATATATATATATATATATATATATATATGAACTTATCCGGTAAATGGTGGTGAACAGATATATATCGGGCTCCGACTTGAGGTCAAATAGTCAGCTAGCCAAGCAACCCTGTTTATTATCACAACTTTCAAATTACAGATAAAAGTTTATATAATAACATACCTTTTCGCTATCAATGCATATAAACAAACGTACTCTATTAGTTCACAAGTATACCTCTAAATATCTTAAATTTAAGAACATTAAAAACATTATATCTTTCAAACTTTGTAAAAATGTGCTCATGCTCCTTTTCATGTAGTGTCTTTAATATGTTTAAACAAGCTAACAACATCTAGCTCAAAAAGAAAATGCTTTTCCCTAAAAATGTTGAAATGCTTCCATTTTTGTACCGTATTTTGTGAATCTTGTTTTTGATATTCTAATAAATTTAGTCATAATACTTTCTACAATATTTTAAATAAAGAACAAATTACCATAATTAGGAATGAGATTAAGAGCAGGTTTTGCAATAAAAATTATGCCCTCCCAAAAACACCTGAACTACCCAATAAAATCTCACACACATGATTGCTTTGAATAATCCATATGACTGACTTAGACTGTGTACAAACTGCCTACTTGTACCATGAAATCAGCTATTTATACAGTATACAATTATTAGAAACAAAACAATTCTTAAAGAAATTAACTCTTAAACAACAACAAAATGATAAACTAGTAAAATCTTATGTGATAAAAAGGGATGTTTTTCTGGGTGGAATCGGAGGCAGAGAGCCAGAGATAAATTTTTTGGGGAGTGAAGCTGGAACAGAAAAAAATTTGCTGCTCCAGCAATTAATTTTTTTATAGCTAATTACACAGTCCAACAAATTTTGCAGACATATATGAGATTCAATTCGAATGTATTTTGCTGCATCGAATTATATTGAATTTTATCTATCGCAGGTAGGCTTGCCACTATTAATATAAAAACATTTTTAAAAAATCCAATTAGTAATTGAATTTTTTTTTTTTAATTTAGGCACTTCATAAAGGAAAAATTGAGATACCTATCTTTTTTATTATTTGTCCTAACAAAATGAAATTTTCAGAGCATATATATTTGGGTGATGTACATATTTTTATTTAAATCGTTGGTTTGTTTATCCAACCATTTTGCTGTTGCTTACTGAAAAAGAAAATACTTTTTTTTAAATATTTCCATGTGAATAAAGGAAAAGCTGAAGGTGATAGGCAAAAACCAATATGATTTTTGCATTCAGCGCCACTATATACATAAGAAACAGGTATTGGATCATAAGTAACAGAAAAAACACTTAAAATTTGCTGGCCTGTTATTATTTTTATTATTACAGTATATATATATATATATATATATATATATATATATATATATATATATATATATATATATATATATATATATATATATATATTGTTATATATATATATATATATATATATATATATATATATATATATATATATATATATATATATGCTATATATATATATATATATATATATATATATATATATATATATATATATATATATATATATATATGGGCGGGGAGCACTCCCTAGCTATGAGATTACCCCCCCATGGGTATATATGGAGTGTTGGGAGACAGCCTTAGGCTCCAATGCCCAATGGTTCACCCCTCTTGCCCTCATATCCCAATTCTTCTTAAACTGTCCAGAGTAGGCTCTCCTTTATCATACACCATAAAACACAATTACCAACACTTTCCTTCTAAAAAAAAAATGGCAACCGAAAACATTGATAAAATAAGGAATGAACGCATTAGGGAGTTGTGTAGTGTGAAGAAGGGCATAAATTAGGGTAAATTGAGATGGTTTGGTCATATGGAAAGGGTGGATGATAGTCAGTTGGTTAAGCGGATGCATAGTGGTGAATGTGTTGGAGATCAACCAGCTGGGAGACTGAAGAAAAAAGTGAATTGAGTCAGTAAAAGAATGCTTGAAGGAAAGGAATGCGAGTTTGGCTGAGGCGAGAATAAAGGTGCATAATAGCAGTAAATGGCGGTGTTTTGTGAGGGTGTACGGTTGTGGGCTGCCTCGTCCAAGGAATGAAACCTACATTGACAAGTTACAACAGTGAAAGCTTGTCACAGTCTTATAGGCTCTAGGGTGAATTTTTTCTGACTGCGATGAGTTCTCACTTAAAGATATGGAGGGGACAGTTGGGGGAGGGGGGGGCTTTCTTTTTGACTTATGTTCTTCTACTACTTTTCTGTTACCTCACCCCCATTCTGTGGAAAGGAGGAAGAGGATATATATATATATATATACTTATATATATATATATATATATATATAACTGCTGCTACTGCTATATATATATATATATATATATATATATATATATATATAACTAATATAAACATATATATATACTATATATATATATATATATATATACTATAACCTTATATATATATATATATATATATATATATATATATATATATATATATATTTTTATTTATTTTTTTTTCATCAGTTTCAGGAATTCTTTTTTGTGGTATTTGTCAGTTGAAGAAGCCAATGTTGGTAAGCAATGGGACCAACTGGAGTATGCAGAAAAATGATTGAAAAATGACAGTCATTCAATAAAAGCCCTTCAACCCAAATATCCTATGGAAAAATATAAAGTAGATTTATATAATGCATTAAATGTCAACAAAAATCAACCACAAAATTAATGTTGAGTTACAGAGGCAATCCCTCACTATCCTAAAATTTTGTAAGATGGTGCTTACACAGTTACAGCTTGACCTCATACTCAAATGAGTGTGGAGTGCTTATTTTCAGATTTAAAAATAATAAAATTAAATCTAAGTACATTGTTAATTAAAGGAGGATTTGTTTGAAGCAGTTTTACTTTTAAGAAACAAATTTTTATAAAATTATATTACATATGTTCATATAATCAAGGAGGAATTATTTTAAAAGATATTAAGTAACTTACAATTCATTTTATTTTATTTTTAAATATTTCCTAAATTTTAAACTTTAAGTCAAAATAAAGGTGTCACAAACTACCAATCTTATTTATAATACCATAAAAATTTTATAACTTAGGGGATAAATGATATCATGTGTAACTGGAGATGAAATTATAACGAAGAACTGAGTTGGAACTGGAGTTGGCTAATTTAAAATCATGGAATGGAAGTCAGAGCTGATTAATTTTAAAATGATGGAGTCAGAGCCAGTCGTGAATAAATTTTTGGCTATGCATGCCCTACTTTATAACTGTGGGACTGTGAGAGGTGAATATGTGGATAGCTGCCCTGTTTGTGTTTTGAATGCAGAGAATGTGTTTTTAAGGAAGGAGATTGCAAGACTGAGTGAAGATATGCATGGATTGAAAGAAGAAGTATTTGAGTTGAGAAAGGAGGGAAGTGTTAGGAAAAAGGTTAGTAGGGATGTCAAGGCGAGGAGGGAGCGGGATATAGGGGTAGACAGGAATAGTGATTCACCTAGGCAGGAAGATGAGAGGGAAAAGGATAAAGTAGTTGATAATAGGTCTGCAGATGAATATAGAGTTGTAGGAATTAGAAATAATAATTTAAAGATGAGGATCTTGAAAGTCAGTCAGCCTGTGACCTGCAGTAACAGGTTCGACTGTCTTCCAGATGGGGAGGGATCAGAGAGTGCCAATGGTAATGTTGAGTTTTCTAAAGGGAAGACTGATACATTGGTAATTGGAGACTCTATGACACGATACCTAGATAGGACTTTTCAAAGTAAAAATAAAAAGAAAAGATTGAGAGTATGTTATCCAGGTGCCAGAGTGAGTGATATCGTGGATAGGATAGATAAAGAGATTGATTCTACAAATGTTGATTCAGATGTGATTGTGCATGTGGGTACAAATAATATAGGACATAGAAGGTCAGAAGAATTAATAGCAGATTATAGGAGATTGATTCAGAAGATGAAAGCTAGTGGAAGAAGGTACATGATTGGGATTTTACCTAGGTTAGGTGCAGGCCAGAATGGGGAAGTAGGGCTTTAGGTGTAAATGAAAGGGTTAGGAAATTATGTTTTTCAGAAAATATTAGGTTTTTGGATTTGTGGAGAGAATTTCTGGATAAAGATCTTTTTGCAGCAGATGGAGTTCACTTGAGTCGTAAAGGTGTTGGGCTTTTCAGTACCAGTTTGGAGACTTGTTTAGCAAAAATCTAGGTAAGTTGGGGGTGGTGGGCTAAATCTAGATACAAATAATAGCAATGGTAACTATAATAGTGGGGAGATAAATAAAGCTAGTGTTGTTACAGGTTCAAATAATGATGATGATAATAAAAATAACAGCATTTCAAGTATCAAATGTTTTTATACAAATGCTCATAGCCTTAGAAATAAAAAAGATGAGCTGATTAGTTATACCATAAATGAGAATCTAGACATTATTTGCATAACTGAGGCATGGGTTAATGAGGGAAGTATATGGAGACTCCCTTTCAGCATATAAAATAGACGGATATTCACTTTATTTATACCAGCGTAGGGGAAAGAAGGGTGGTGGTGTGGCGCTTTATGTTAAAAGCAATATTCAATCTGTATTAATGACTGACTTTAAAATTAATCATGATATTGAATCGGTGTGGGTAGATATTCTTATATACAATAAATCATATAGAATAGGGGCATTTTATAGACCTCCTGGCCAGAGTCAAGAATTAGACGCGGAAATTGTGAAAGAAATTGAGACAACATGCCACAGTAAAGAAAAAGGTATAGTCATAATGGGTGATTTTAATTTTCCTGGCATTCATTGGGATTCCTTGTCTAATATGGACCATAGTAGTTCTGCATTCATAAATTGTATACTAGATAACTTTTTGACCCAGATGGTCCAAGAACCCACAAGATATGATGCACTACTAGACTTAATATTAACTAACGATGAAAGTATGGTGGATGAAGTTAGAGTTGAGGAGAATTTAGGACTTAGTGACCATAATATAATTAGATTTAATATGAATGTAATATCTGGGCCCAAATTGCAAGTTAATAAGGAAAAGATTTTAGATTTCCGAAATGGCGATTTTACCAAATTTCGAGACATGCTTAGTACAACTAACTGGGATAAAAAGTTTAAAGACCAAAACTGTTTTATCATGTGGGAACATTTTAAGCAAATTTTAATGAATATTCAGTCAGTATGTTTTAAAGATAAACCCATTAAGGTGGCGAAGAGAAAACCTGTTTGGTGGAATAGAGAGAATGAGAGAAAGAATTAATGAAAAGCACGATAGATGTTTTAAAATATTTAAGGGGTATTGGTAATAGGAAGATGATTTAGAAAATTATAGGAAAAATAGAAATGAACTTAACCTGTCAATCATAAAGGCAAAGAGAAAGAGGGGGAGGAGAAATGAATTTAGCAGGAATAGTAATAAGAATCTGAAATTTTTTAGCTTTATAAATTTAAAAGTAAGAATAAGGACAATTGGTCCAATTAAAAATTGATGAAAATTTGGTGAGTTCTGATAAAGGAGATGGCCGACATTTTCAAGACTTATTTTACTTCAGTGTTTACTGAGGAAAGATTAGATAATAGTTTAGAGAATTAATAGTTCTTGTATGCATGCTTAACAAATAGACTTACAGAATTTGAATTTGATGTAAAGGATATATAAAACGTTTATTAGATCATATTGACCCAAGCAAAGCTGGAGGTCCTGATGGTATATATGGAAGAATTCTGAAGGAGAGAAGTACCAGCATTGCAAAGACACTGTATTTGATTTGCGATCTATAACATTTGGTGAGGTACCAGAGGACTGGAAAATGGCATATGTTGTGCCTATTTATAAGAAAGGTAGTAAGGAAGATTTGAGAAATTATAGGCCAGTTAGCTTAAATCTCTGGTTGTAAAGGTTCTGGAAAAGTTAATGAAAGGTCATATAGATAAATATTTAGAAGATAACAAGGTATTGTATGACTCCCAGCACGGTTTCAGAAAGGGTAGGTCATGTCAGACAAACCTTTAGAATTTTTGGAATACATTACTGACTGCATCGACCGAAGAGATCCAGTTGATATTGTATATTTAGACTTTAGTAAAAGCTTTTGATAAGGTTCCCCACTATAAGGCTGATGAAAAAGTTATTGCAATGTGGTATTGTAGGTGGAGTGGTACATAGTTGGATTAAAAGAGTGGTTGCGAAATAGAAAACAGTGGTAATACAACTAAATGGGGAATAAATCAATCATGGGAAATAATTAGAAGGTGGTGTCCCACAGGGTTCTGAGGTGCTGGGGCCACTATTGATTCCTCCTTATCATAAATGATTTAGACCAGGACTTAAATGCAAGGTTTCTAAAGTTTGCAGATGATACTAAAGTGGCCACCTCAGTTGAGGAATAGTGAGGATGCATAAAGATTCCAAAATGATTTGATAAACTTCTTGGGTGGAGAAAATTTGTAAGGTTCTTCACCTAGGTTACTCAAATAAAGTTTTAACTACGACTATATGAATGGGGATTGGCTTGAGTGTGTGGACCAAGAAAAAGATTTAGATTATAAGCAGTAATTAGAAAGTAGCTAATCAGTGTTTGGAAGCTAGAAATAAAGCTAATAAGATGTTGGGCATAATAAATCATAATGTTGTTTACAAGAACAGAAGTAATAAGTAAACTATTATAACAACTATGTTAGGCCAATGTAGAGTATTGTGTGAAGTTTGGGCCTTATTTAAAGAAGACTTAGATATGCTATAGAGAGTGCAAAGAGCAAAAAGGATGATTTCTGGGTTTGAGGGTAAGAGCTATGAGGAGGCTGAATGAGTTAGGAATGTTTTCTGTAGAAGGCGATTTCTCAGAGGGGACATGATACAAGTCTACAAAATATTTACATCTATTGGTAATACAGAGACCAATAAATTTTCATAGTAGAACATGGACAGGTGACCAGGGGCATAATAAGAAAATTAAGAGAAAGCTTGCCATCTTCATATAAAGCATGCATTCAGTAATAGGAGTTGTTAAATTTTGGAATAGTCTGCCAGAGGAGGTTGATGTTGAGTGTGACTACGATTGCAACATTTAAGAAAGGGTTAGATTCGTTTATGGATGGGTTGGGTATCATATAATATATTGACGAAGCCAAATTGGCGGGTTTTTAGTTATAGTAGTTATTAATGTTAGATGGCATGTGTGACCATAACTTAGTTATTAATGCATGTGGATGGTTTGGGTATCATATTTATATATCATTAGTTTTGACTAAGCCAAATTGGTGGATTTGTAGTTACAACAAATTGACAAGCCCTATGGTGCTTTGTGGATTTGCATGAGCATGTTTGGGTAGTGGGTTGACTGGGACAGTCTCGATAGGCCCATGTGGCTTTTTACTGTCTCTATATTCTTAATGTCTTAATGTCTTAACAGTATCCAAAAGCAAGAAAATCTAGGTAGTTTTTTTTTTGTTTTTTGTTTTTTTTACAATATTTATGGCAGAGGTAGAATATTTGTCAAAAGTGAAAATTTTATCTCAATTTTTAATATTCATCTAAGTTTTTTTAAATAAAATAATGAGAGTACATAACAATTGAGTTAAATAACTTTTATTAATTAGGCATTTTTCTACATACCCAATCATTTTAACTTTGTCTGGGCATACACTGTCCAATATGAAGCAATCAGCATAGAGGTAAATTTGTTGGGTATATAAAAAAATTGTTTCAAGTAAAAGATTTGTAACACATCTAATTCAATCTAATCTGAAAATTTCATTAAAATTGAATGAACAGCAAAAAAAAAAAAAAAATTAATTTTGACAATTTTCACCAGTCTTCTAGATATGAAGAAAAAATATAAACAGATGTTTTAATTTTAGGATATGTTACAGCTGTAATTGTGACTTGCTCAGAGGAGAAGTCTTTTTGTGCTCTTCCTTTTATTTGAATAATTTATGTATTAGTAAGTATTTAAGTTCACCAAATAGAATTTCTGTATTTAACTGCAGTCTTTGAGCACTTTCTTAAATTTAGTTTGTGATAATTCCTTTAATTAATTTAGTTTAATTATGTTTCTTTAAAGAAACTCACTTTTCTAAAATTATATAATTTATTAATTTTGCTGATGACGATTAATTGAAAAAAACTTTTAAAAATCTCTCTCTCTCTCTCTCTCTCTCTCTCTCTCTCTCTCTCTCTCTCTCTCTCTCTCTCTCTCTCTCTCTCTCTCTCTCTCTCTCTCTCTCTCTCTCTCTCTCTAATAATATATATATATATATATATATATATATCTCAACCTCCACCTATAATATATATATATATATATAATATATATATATATATATATATATATATATAATAATATATATATATATATATTTAATAATATATATTTAATAATAATAATATAATATATATATATATATATATAATAATATATATATATATATATTAATATATATATATATAATATAATAATATAATATATATATATATATATATATATATAATATAATAACAATAATAATAACATAATGTATATATATATATATATATATATATATATATATATAATAATAATATATATATATATATATAATATATATATATATATATATATAATATATATATATATATATATATATATATATATATATATAATATATATATATATATGTATATATATTAATATATATATATATATATATATATATATATATATATATATATATATATATATATATATATATATAATATATATATATATATATATATATATATATATATATATATATATATATATATATATATATATATATATATATATATATATATATATATATATATAATATATATATACAAATAAATATATATATATTTTTCTATATATATATATATATATATATATATATATATATATATATATATATATATATATATATATATATATATATAATATATATATATATATATATATATATATATATATATATATATATATATATATATATATATATATATATAATATATATAATATATATATATATATATATATATATAATAATATATATATATATATATATAATATGTATATGTAATGTATGTAATATGTATGTATGTATGTATATGTATATAATCTATATTTATATATATATATATAGGCTATATATATAAGGGTCGGGGGTTTAACCTCCCGAAATTATTTTAGCAATCAAAATTTTTGATTCCTTAGGTCTAATAATAATAATAATAATAATAATAATAATAATAATAATAATAATAATAATAATAATAATAATAATAATAATAATAATAATAATAATAATAATAACACTAACAATAATAATAATAGTAACAATAATACCAATAATAATAATAACTAATAATAATAATAATAATAATAATAATAATAATAATAATAATAATAATAATAATAATAATAATAATAATAATAGTTAATCAATGAAAATGAAAGTATTTATTAATGAGATGAGGAGACATGTTTGTGGTCATTAACGATTTCTTAGGTCAAGTGGCTGTTCTCATACATGCATAAAATATTTAGACCAGGGACTTAAATGTAAGATTTTTTAAAAGTTTGCAGATGATAGCAAATTGGCTACCT
The DNA here is from genome assembly GCA_015478945.1 of Trachelipus rathkii. Lineage (NCBI taxonomy): Eukaryota > Metazoa > Arthropoda > Malacostraca > Isopoda > Trachelipodidae > Trachelipus > Trachelipus rathkii. Next base: position 56,005 of record JABUQX010071229.1, read on the forward strand.
CAATAAGGAATAATGATGAATGATAAAGATTTAAAAGATAAAGAGGAGGAGCTGTAATCGTTGATGGGACGAGCAGGTTCATTCCTTCTTCAACTAAATTTTTTCTTTCCTCATTCCGCCCTTTTAAAAATAAATCTTTTCTTTCCCTCATAATCTCCATGTGGTTCGATCCATGGTTCAGGCTGAACACTGCCTATCGGGTGTGTGGAAAAAATTCTCGTTCTCCTATATCACTCTCGCTAATTTTCATTCAGATAGAAATCGGTGCAGGGATACTCTTCGACGAGCAAACCTGGCTTTCATCAAAGGAAAGTGCGGTGTCTAACCTCTTGGTTCTCCTACTGACAAATCTTTCATCTCTAGCAACTTCTGTAAGTCTGCTTTCCTCCTCTTATTCGATCTGATCATTGTGTTGCTAATTCTCAAACTACTGAAAGGCTAATCTCTTCGGCCCCTCGCTCAATTATATACTCCCTGTCTCAATACTAGCACTTTTTCTCAGTGTTGGAAGCTCTCACATGTCAACCTATTCAAAAAAGGAAGCCGCTCTGATCCTTCCACAACTATCGCCCTGTAGCTCTCACTTGTATTCTATCTAAGATCTTTGAAACCCTTCTCAACTCACTTCTTAGATCATCTGGAAACTCACTCCAATCGCCAGTACGGCTCTTACTGGCGATATACATTCCTATCTAACCGATTTATGGTTTTTCGGCTTTAAGAACTACGGGGAGACTTGGGTGGTGGTAGCTCCCGTGACATATCCAGCATTTGACCCGTTGGCACGCGCGTCACTATACTCCCAGTTCCCTCACTTTGGGTTTCCTCCTTCTCTTTTGCTTACTTATATCTAGCTTTCTTTCGAATCGCTCAGTATCGGCTGTTGTTGATGGGAGGCGACTTCTTCTTCTTTTTCTGTGAATAGTGGTGTCCCTCAGGGTTCTGTCTTATCTCCTACTTTATTCCTACTTTTCATTAATGATCTTCTCACCTGCACCTCTAACTCTATCCACTCGTATTCCGATGACTCGACCCTTATCATTCTTTAACTCATATCAATTCTACTCCCACTTTTACTTCTGGGTGCCTCTCGTCTTAATCTTTCCGATTTTATTCTCGCTGATGGATGGAAATAATTTTGTGAAATTCAATTCTTTAAAAACCCAACTTCTACAAATCTCCTTCCGAAAAAACACCTAACTTTCCAATCTCTTTCGGCGGTTCTCTCGTCTCTCCTGTTGACATTATAAACATCCTTGAAATTCACATTAGAAACAAAAAAATGTCTTGGAAGCCTCACATCACAACGGTTGCTAGGGCGGCCTCAAGAACTGGAAGTTCTGTTTGGACTGTGAGAATTTCCTCCTTTTCTCAGTTGCTCCGCTATACAAGGGTCTCATCCCCCCATGTATGGAGTACTGCTCTCCTATCTGAGGGAGGCTCCTGGTTTCACCCGGCTTTTGGACGGGGTCGAGTCAAGGACAAAAGGCTTATAAACTGTTCTGGGCACTTTCCAGTTCACTTGACCCTCTATCTTTGCAGAGCGCGAGATGTTGGTGCTTTATCTCTATCCTATGGGGTACTGCAGCGGCAGGTGCTCGAGAACTATCACTCATGCCACCACACCTGCCCCCACGACGCCTTCGTAGCTATTAGGTGCTGTATCTACACCACCAGTATTGTTGACATTGTTGGTAACTCAGGCTAGTTTGCTGTAGTGCTTCCTTCTTTCCCACCACCTCTGTTTTGTGAATTCTCTTCCATCTTCTGTATTTCCTACTCAATTTAATCACTTTAAAGCCTGCATCTGTGCTCATATGCGTAATTTGCGCTAGGGAGCTTTTGAGAGTACTACACCCCCTCCTTGAATAGGGCTCTGCCCTTGAGTGATGGTGGTGACAACTGTAAAAAAAATTCTTGAATGGGCAGATATGTGGCAAATACTGAATCTCCTACTCACCCCATCAAAACATCATTCAGATTATCCCAGAAAATCGTACTCTTTTCAACATTACCCTCAGATGGATCATATGTCGCAACCACACAAATTTTGATCTTTTCAAACTTAAATTTAACCTTTAGACTTCTAGTACTCACACACACAAAATCTACCATAGCTCTCTACCACAACTCACTCATCAGAATTGCAAATCCTTCTATCCCCTCTCATTCCTTTCCACAGCAACACAAACACATTTCACACCACACCACTCATTTTCACTGTTTCCTTTCATCTTTGTTTCAGTCACAGCGAGGCAAATCAAATTTGCCCTTTCTAAATACATCATCACCTCTCTCTCCTCATCTCCTCAGCATTTTTTCTCTGACATTTCATATACAGATACGATTCATACATTTTCGCCGAAGGATAGAAGGGCGCTTACTGCGATCACGACCTTCTCCGAGGCATGCATTAGCATTCCTGGCAAAAGAAAAGTGGTAGTAGGCAGCCAACCTAACTACCACCGTCCCTTAGTCGCCTTCCACGACACGCAGGACATACGATGTGTGCAATTTTTCTCCCCTACTGCATTATGGATATAAGGGGATAGGGATGTCTGTAAGATGTTGCCTAGAAGAGGGGTGTGGATATAAGTATGTTTATATGATATGTTGTCTCTGGAGGATGAGTGTGGATATGAAACGCGAGAGAAAAGAAAGGTGAACCATTGGGCACTGGAATGTCATACATACCATAGTAAGCAAAAAAAATATATATATAAATATAAAATTATATATATATATATATATATATATATATATATATATATATATATATATATATATATATATATATATATATATATATATATATATATATATATATATATAAAGTAATATTATTATTTTTATTTTCATTATTATTATTATTATTATTATTATTATTATTATTATTATTATTATTGAGTTTAATATTATTCAAAATTCTTAATATTTGTTCAATTAATCGGCAAAATAATCGATCGAAATTTGCTGATGGCGATGAAGCATTTAAAAAATATATGATTTATGGCCGATGTGATTAATGCGTCCCCCATCATAATATATATATATATATATATATATATATATATATATATATATATATATATATATATATATTTATATATATATATATATATATATATATATATATATATATATATATTTTTAGGATTTTATATACTTACCACCAATTACCATCTATTATCTGTTTATATATTTTTATTTGTCGTTCCTTGTTTCAGCAATCTCTATGAATCTCATTTTTGTCATCATGACTCTCTAAACTCTTTCTAAGGTAATGATCTCGGAACAAGATTCAGGTATTTGGAAATGGCTGTCAATATGCATAAAATTCTAAGATGTCCTCTTTGTGAGTATAATGCTTTGTTTAATATATTTTAGGACCTGAATTCGTACCTATCCAAAGAAAAACCACAAAGGTTTCTCCAAATTACATTTAACGGTCTGTCATCCGTTCTCAAGTATCCTCAAAAGCATTTTTGAGGTAAAGTAAAATTTAAACATTCTTTCTTTACTACTACTTTTTTTGACATATCTTACATACTTAAATTTAATATTTTTAATAAGTAAATCATAATTGTGAAGCTCATAATATTAACGTAAATTCTTGCATTAATTGAAAATAGTCACACTATCTACACTAATTTTAGTTTATTTTTGTTTTACACAGGAACCGGGTGCGGATCCTATTTACAACCACACCACAAAACTTAATCTTGCAATTGGACCCGGGTGCGGATCCTAGTACCTAATTCTCACTTTTTCTCAAATCTTGCAATTAGACCCGGGTGTGGATCCTATTGACACCTACAAAACTTCAACCCTGCAATTTGACCCGATTGCGGATCCAAGTGCTTATTTGTAACAGTTTAAGGGGTCATGCTGCACAATAAAACCCCTCCCCGGTTATGCTCTGCAATGTGCATCACTAAAATTATTATATTATTATTTCATTTCCATGTATGCTTTAATCATAAATTTTTCCAATTCTGCTAACTATGTTTTTTTTTAGGAGATTATATACGTTCGAAAGTAGTCACTTTCAGATATATTTAGTGTGAAGTGGACCACATTTATTTTGTCCCTTCACCACATCTCCGTCAATCTCTCTGGATTCCTTGTGGACAAGGAATTTACACCTCAGTAAAAGTAAGATATTACTTTTACTATGTTCTCTTATTAAATGTCTTCATATTTTTTAGAGGTGTATGCTGCTCCATTTGAGATATCTGTATGGCTTGGCTTATGGCTATTTATATTTTCGCAGTTTTGCAGCAGTTCTCCGGTCTTTCTCAAGACTCGTCCAACAACCCTTGAGGAAGGATTTCTATTAATCCCCAAGGGTGAGTTGAAGCCATGCTTTATATCCTTTTTTATGTTTTCTGTCATGGAGCACAAATTTTTACAATATGCCTATTTTTATTTTATCAGATTCTAGTACTGGGGCTATCGTCTCCATTTTAGTGCCGGGGCATCTTGCCTATTTTGATGCTGGTGCATTTAACTGATTCCAACGGAGCGTTTAATTGATCTTGTACAACCTCCAGCAGACTATTCAATTCAGCACTGGAGTGCTGTTTCATCAGACCACAAAAGTTGAGTGATCTTTAATATTTGCATCCTTTACTACACACACACATATCAGTTCTTGTTCCTTGTTGTAAATATCTCTTGAACTGAATTTGAATGGAATTAATTTGAACTGACCTTACAACTTCAACTTACGATCTTAGGTTTGGGTCTAGACCAAACCGATGGATAACAGATACTCAGAAATAGGAATCAACATTTAGATTATCCTCCCCTTAATTTAAGAATAATAAACGTTGTTTTAAACGTTTTGTTTTATTTCCCCGGATTCATCAAACCTGACCTTGTTCATTCAAGGAGGAATCTTCAGCATCACATACTTAAATCTTATCGAGGGTTCATTTTTGCGGAAGGCCCAAATTGAGAGTGTTCAGGTAATAAAAGTAGTTACCGTTAGGAGATTCACTAATTCTACCATTAACAGCGGTGTAGGTAGATAAATATTAACTTAGTTAGTATTTTCAGACTAACCTTATAACACCTTGTCGCCACAGTAACAGTAGTACTAACTGACTAAATTTTCTTTCTTTTTCTATTAGAATTAATTCATTAATCTTTACTGACAGTTCCTTTTAGTCTCTGATCTTCGACGCTGTCTTAGTTTCTGATCTCACTTTCTGAATTTATTGGGTGGTTTGGGGACTCTGTTAACAGTTAATATCCGGGTCTTCTTTCCATTAACTCTCCCTAACATACTCTTTAAATTTAGTTGGCGCCCGAACAGGGACTGCCATTTGTATTTAGCACCTTAGTAAGGTTTAACAATTAGA
>JABUQX010071230.1:7500-30000 GCA_015478945.1 Trachelipus rathkii
GCACCTACTGCTCGAGGTCATTCTGGATAGAAAAGTGGCAAGTAGGTTCACCAGCAACATCTTGAGAAATACAGGTAAGTCAATGGCGGTGGTGAACGTTGAAATCACCAAGAATGATTATTTCAAAGAACGGACAAGTAGAAAGAATGTGCTTTATTTTGGAGCTTTGATGATCGAAGATTTAGTTGTATATATATAATATAATACTATAATATATATATATTAATATGTAAAAAATATATATAAGTATATTATATATATATATATATATATTATATATATATATATATATATATATATATATATATATATATATATATATATACAGTGGCGTATCCAGGGGGGGGCCAGGGGGGCCATGGCCCCCCCGAAATTTTCAAGGACACTAAAAATTTTTAAGCCTCATATCCGTTAATCAATATAAAGTCAGGAAGTTAAATTAATTTATATTAAATTCGTCGCTGTCAGAACAAACTTCGTGTAAGTCCATAGTTAAAACTAAACTTGAAACCATCAGAGAAAATGCAACATTAGAATTTCAGTGATTTTGAAAAGAATGTGTAAGGCGCATCTGAATCTTGAACTGAAAGTCTTGAATTGCTGTACCAAGGAATAACAAATTCCAAAAATATAGATCCAACATTCCTACTTCCGACCCACAGACTTTATTATCGCACACGCACATGCATTTATACCATTTTTGGATGATTTAATATCAGCATTAGGAGGAGAAGATTTTAAACCTTGCAATTTGTCATACCGAACGGTTGTAATGTACCATATGAGAAGATAAAAGATTGTGTAATATTTACAAAGGAAGATCTCGAATGCCCAAATGAAGATTTAGGTTAAAGCAGAATGGGCATTTATGGAAGTTTGAAATCATCAACACAGCGCTCAAAAACGCAAAGATGGATTTCGGTTCGCAGTCACAATTTCCAAATATTTTTACACTTCTTGTTGCAAATACTGGCAATTTTACCCCGTGTTTATATGCCTCAGTAGAAAGAAGCTTTTCAACATTTAAGGATCTTCTGAAAACCTTACTTGAGAAATTACTATTGGAGGTGTGAAAGACTTATTGGGACTTGCCCTCCTTCTACATACATCGAAATATTAAACATAAAACTTTGAAAGATGTTATCTCGAACTCCGCTGCACTCTCTGTCAGGCGATTAAATTTAACAATTTAGGTAATATGATTTTAGTAATTCATATAAACATTCTTCCCATATTTTCTTTTGAATTTAATTTTGTCCTTCCACATTCATATTTTGTACAAATAAGTTATAAAAATTTATATATATAAATATATTATCGACTATTTTCTATTTATAATATATATAATATATAATATATATATATATATATATATATATATATATATAATTTAAAGAACACTTTTTCTTTGGACTCCGTTCCTAAAATTTATGGAATAGTCCACTGTATAATATATATAAATATATATATATATTTTAATATATATATATAGATAATATATAAACTTTTATATATATATATATATATATATATATATATATATATATATATAATATATATAATATATATTATATAAATATATACTACTTTGATTGAAGTAAGTTTTAAGACAGGTGGCGCCACTGCTCAATAAGAGGGGCTAGGTTTGCGGGCGGGTGTTGAACGAGAAGCTTGTTTTTTCTTTGAAACGTACTGAAAAGATTAGTGCGATAGAGTTCCTGTTGAGTGAAGTTATTATATCGTGTCTCGGCGGATTGCCTGGATGTCTTCAATTGAGTCAAATCGTTTCCCTTTCAGCGAAATTTTCAATTTTGGAAACAGGTAGAAGTCGGCAGGAGCTATATCAGGGGAATAGGGTGGTTGCGGAAGCACAGGTATTTGGAATTTGGTAAAAAAATTCCGTGATCGAGAAGGCCACATGAGCCGGTGCGTTGTCGTGGTGGAGGACCCAATTTTTGTCTCGCCAGAGTGCATGCCTTTTCTTCCGCACTTTTTCGCGCAAACGCTGAAGGACACTTTTATAGTATTTCTGGTTGACTGTCTGCCCTCTAGGGACAAATTCGTGATGCACGATACCCGTAGAATCGAAAAAAAACATCAACATTGTCTTCACATTCGACCGACTTTGTCGCGCTTTTTTCGGTCGTGGCGAATTTGGACCCTTCCACTGCGATGATTGTGCCTTTGTTTCTGGGTCATACCCATAAACCCATGATTCGTCGCCTGTAATTACCCTATTTAACAAATCTGGGTCACTTTCGACCCGATTAATCAGGTCTTGGGACACTTCAAAGTCGGTGTTGTTTCTGCTGGTCTGACAACAATTTTGGAATGAATTTCGCGGACACTCGACGCATTTTCAAATCTTCAGTTAAAATTGACTGAACCTAGAAACTTAAATTTAGTTCATCAGACATCTCCCTAATTGTTAGTCTTCAGTCAGAGAGCACTAAGTCGCAAACTTTCACAATGTTTTCGTTGGTTGTTGAAGTGGAAAGCCGACCGGACCGGGGGTTATTTACGACTGATTCGCGGCCATCTTTGAATGTTAAACCAAATAAAAACATTTGACCGACTCAGACATTTATCCCTGTAAACTATTTTTAAGAGTTCATAAGTCTCCGAAGCCGATTTCCCGGTTTTAAAACAAAATTTTACACAAACTTGTTTTTCCGACTTTTCAGTCGTTTTGAGAAATCAAAAATCCGCCGAGACACAATATGCCTTCACTCACCAGGATGCAACTCGGTACTGAAGAAAGACATCGCGTTGATCTTTTCAGTAGGTTTCAAGGACAAAAACAAGCTTCCCGTACAACACAACACCCGCCCGCATACCTAGCCCCTCTTATTGAGCAGTGGCGCCACCTGTCTTAAAACTTTCCAATCAGATTAGTACACACACACACACACACACACACACACACACACACACACACACACACACACACACACACACACGAGGTTTCTCTGAATAATATCCAACCTTATTCCGGGAAATAAACGTTACTAACCTGGTGAGGTTTATTTTCTAATCCCCTTCAAAATAGAACACTTGGGAATTTAACTCACTTAGTGCAACGGGTGCATCAATGGAATGCCTTCGTTGGAATAGATCAACTTTCTGTTGCGCGGCGCATAATGTCGTCTCGGTTGTCTTTCATTTGAGGTTTGAGCTTCGGGAAGGAAGGCATGTCGAGAATAAGGTACCGGGCAGACCATTGAAATACTTTTCTTTGCCACCAAATCCTGTATCAGAAGCGACGTCTGAGCCGTGGGGTTAACGTGATAGTTTCCAGTTCTGTGATGATCACAGATCCCGTCGTTTACGACGAACTGCATCACAGAGAAGACGGAGGACATCACGATAGTACTATTTACATATTGTTTGTCCTTCAAGCACGAATTCGCTATGTACGATGCTACTGGAATCGAAGAAAATAATCAACATTTCCTCGATTTTGATCCTCACCGGTCATGAGGTTAAATACTTCTACTTGATGGCTGGACTTTCGCTTCTGGGTCGTACTCATACACCCAGGTTTCATCTCCAGTTACCATGGTATTGAGGAACACTGCCTCCCTATTGACTGTTCCCAGCATGCTGCATTAAGTCTGACTTCCCTTTTCTCCTACGAAAGCAGTTTTGGAATAATTTTGACTGCCACCCTCCGCAATCATAATTCATTCCGTAAAATTACATGATCAGAATCTTAAAACACGTTGAATCTTGAGAATTGTTTTCGCCTGGGTATCCCTAACTTTCAGGCAAAACTTGATGCGGTATCAATGTTCAACACGTTTCGTAATCTCACTCAAAATAAAACCCCGACGTTCACACACAGAGCTACCTCACTCGGCAGCAGTCTATCAGCGACCGACGTGTCCGACAAGCCAAAAAAAAAAAAAAAAAGAACCTGAGTGCGCACAAACGTTCCCTTCACCTTCCTTTTCAGTGCTGCTAACGTACAGCAATTACTTTCCGCGAGAGAGAACCAAACACTTATCAAACTAACCTCGATATATATATATATATATATATATATAATATATATATATATATATATATATATTATATATATATATACTATATATATTATATATATATATATATATTATATATATATATATTTATATATATAAACATAACCCGCACCAGCATATCAGCTGAAAACTTAGTAAAAATATGTTTCACAGAAACAAAACATATAAAAATACTGTTCACTGGGTTCACTCAAAATACAAATTACTTTAAAGAATTTATTTCCGCTCTAATTCTAAAGTAAAACCTGAAAGATAAGAACAGTAAATATCATCTCACGGCTGATATATATATATATATATATATATATATATATATCAATATATATATAATATATATATATATATATATATAATATATATATTATATATATATATGAGGGTTTGTGTATGTGTGTGTGGTGTGTGTGTGTGTGTGTTGTGTAGTGTGTGGTGTGTATGGGTGTGGTGTGTGTGATGGTGTGGTGTGTGTACACATATCAAACGTAAGCTGTTGAGTGTAATTTCTTTCCACAAATATTTGAAAAATCCAAACTTTTAAAAAATAAATTGAAAAAAAAAAAAAAACAACAAAAAAATTAAAATAAATAAATATAAAAAAAAATAAATAAATAAAAATAGATCAATTAATACAATAGGGAAGCTCCACAGTCCACAGTTGATTAAATTCACAGCTTCGTATTTCGAGGATAAAGTCTTTTTATGTAAATGCATACAATTAAGGTTTAAATAATAAGTGTACTGATATAATGTAATGAACAGATGCTGCGTGCGTATGTATGTGTGACAGAGAGAGACTTGCAACACACACAAATATATATATATATATATATATATATATATAATTTTTTATATATATATATTAAAATATATATATAATTTAAATAATATATATATATTATATATATATATATATATATATATATATATATATATATATATATAGTGCTCGCAAAATGTTTATAATTTGCCAAAATATATATATTAGTTAAACCTATTTTATTTATAGAAAACCAAATAAAGAAAATGAGTTGTATGAAGGACGTTTTCATCGATTTTAATTTTTAGAGTATAGAATATATTTGTAGTAATGTAGTGTTTTTGTGATATAATGATTATTCACAATGTTTGCTTTATAAAAATTGTTTTTATTGTATATAGCTTCATTTATTGAATAGCTTGTAGAACACATTTTTTGGCGCGATGAGTTAGCGTGCTTTTTAAAAATAAAAATTGAAGTTTCGCGTGTGAAAGAAACTTAACTCGGTTAGAGATCAGCGATGAAAATTAACATTAACATAAACTCGTTGAATAACTCCGTCTTACTCTTTTAGTAGATGGTAATGACTGCTTTCTTCAACGGAGTGTAATCTTGAGCATCGAGTTCTACAGAGGACGTCTATGGGTGCTGGGAAAGAGGTAGTATTCATTCTCCGAGTATTTTGCAAGGTAAATTGTGTCTCTAAGACTCTGAACCATGTGGGAACAAAAGTCTCAGAAAACACTGGAGATTTCACCTAGAGCATAGCTATATTTTCTTCAATCTGATCTTCGGGAGGAGACTGCTGGTTCTCGATGTTCTGTAGACATCTTGAGTCCTGAGAGAGAGGTGGGTCATGGGGGTGTCTTTCCTGAGAGTGGTCTTCTCGAGTCTTGATAGAATAGACTTCATCTTCTTCTTGAAGATTGAGTGTGTTCGACTTCTGGATTCACCAATTATGTAATAGAAGACTTGTAGTCATCTCTTCTTCTTGCTTCTCCACTACACAAACTGTTATAACCTTTTAATAGTTATTCCTTTATAGAAAATTATTAAATAACAGCTGTTGGTTTTTGTTATTTTATTAAATTTACATTCAGAATATAATTTAACAGGCAATGCCTTCCCTATCAAGCACATTAATTTATAATGGCATGAAACCTTGGCTCGGACAAGGTGACATCACCAATGATAGGAGTAGCAAGTTTGAGGGGGATGGATGTCTTTTAAACGTCCCCTAAAGTTGAAAGGATAAATGTGTGGCTTTCAAGACTTATTCCTAGGTCCCATGTAATTGAGGACCTACTACTACTACTACTACTACGCCATTATATATATATATTATATATTATTATATATATATATATAATATTATATATATAATCCTATATAATATATAATAAGTATAATATAATTCAGGGTGTTCACACATTACTTGTACTTCTGATTGACTTAAGTACATTTTTGGAGTACTTGTACTATGTACCTGCAGTTTCTAAAACCAGTGTATTGTATCTGGTATGACCTATTTGTACTTTGGTACTGTATTCGACTTGCAAGACTCTTGGCATGTAAACTCCAACATTCTTTTTTAATTCTTATTTATTAATCATTATGGAAATCATTATTAGATATTTTTTTATCATATGTATATCATAAAATAAAAAATTGTCATTTATTAATGTAGTATCATTTCCTCATAACTAAACTATATAAATATATATATAGTTATATAATATATATATATTAATATATAAATAATTATATTAATAATATATATATAATATATATAATAATATACATAAAAATAGGATATACAGTATATATACTAATATATACGAGTATATATATAATAATATAATATATATAATTATATATATAGTATAATATATATAATATATATATATATTAATAATATATATATATATGATATATAATTATTATATATAGATATATATATATATATTTATATATATATATATATTATAATCAAACACTTTTTTCCCAAGACTGGGAATAACATCAGAAACAGAATAGTAGAAGAATATGACACACAGTCGAAAAAAAGCCCAGCCTTACTCCCTTATTAACCTATAAGCCCAAACTTCATTTCACTCAGACATTTTTCTACTCAATCCACTTTTCTTCGCTCTCCCAGTCGATTCCCAACACATCACCACTATACATCGCTTAACAACCGACTATCATCCTTTTTTCAACATAATCAAACATCTCATTATATCCTTTTGACACTTACACTCTGTAATCGTTTCATTCTCATTTATCAATTCTTCTAAACATAACACTCCCTAAGATTGTCCATTGAACACATTGTACTCTTCTCACCTCTTATTCCAGACCTAGTTTCACTACTATAACAATTTAACACAGGTACAACAGACACAAACCCTACATCAACCTAGGCGCACTCAAAACTTATCTCTTCTCTACCAAGATTTAATTGCACGCCACCTTCTGCAATTCACACTTTCCATAATACACCAACATCTTCCTTTTCGTCAACATATATATCTAAATATTTAAACTAGGACTTGTTCCAGTTGCTCCCCATCTAGCATAACATCACACAGGACTTCCTCACTCACAACCATAACCTTACTTCTTATCTACTTTACTTTCAACCATATTTACACATCCTACTTCATCTTTTGTCACTTCTATCTTACTCTCTTCAAAGTCACCACAAGCATTTATTATATAATATAATATATAATATATATATATATATATTATTATATATAATATATAAGTATATATATATATATATATATATATATATATATATATTATATATATTATATACTATATTAATAATATATAGTATATTTATATTATTATATAATATAGTATATATATACTAATATATATATATATATACGTATTTATATATATATATATAATAAATAGATATATTATATTATATATTAGATATATATATATATATATATTATATTATTATATATAATATATAGCGAGAGATAGTGATTGATTGGATTTAAAGTTGTGTAAAAGCTTATGAAAGGTTTATTCCGAGATTGAGGTGAGCATATTATACCCTTATAATAATGATAAGAGACCTATATAACGTAAATATATAGGTAATTAGTTTTATTGCGTTATTATGGAAAGATAAATTCTGTATTTTTTTATTCTTTAATCAGTACCGAATATTTTAACTTTCTTATACATTTTAAAAACAGGTGCGTTGAAGTGTAAAGGATTGTGCATCAAATCCGACATTGAAACAAATGATTGATAATGAGAGAGGAGAAGAATAAATTTTTTTAGGAATTTATGGTATTCTGCAACAGGCGTATGATAGATTTAATATGGAAGCTCTATGGCGGGTGTTAGTGATATAATAATAATAATGCTTCTGAATGGAATCAAAAGTATGTATGACGAAAGTGAAGTGTGTTAGAGAATAAATAGTAGATTGAAAGTGATTGGTCTAATATTTAATAGCGGAGTGAGACAGGATAGTGTCTTGTCAAATGAAATTCAATCTGATATAATGATGTTTCTCATCCAGTGTAATTTATGGATGACAGGAAATGGTGTGTAGAATGATGGAGAATTTGGAAGAGATGGAGGGTGCCCAATGCATATATGAGGAAGATTTGGTTTTGATGAGTGGCGAATCTGAGAGAGTTGAGCACACTTGTAGAGAGATTTAGGATAGTGTATGTAAATAAAAGGGGGGGGTGAAAGTAACCTAGATAAGGTAAGGTTATGTTAGAGTGAGACATCCTGTAGTTACGTAAGATGTGAAGCAGCTGAAAAAATCTCTAATTTAAAATATTTAGATATATGTGAATGAAAAGGACGATGAGCAGATTGAGTAGCAAAGTTGTGAATGCACCTTTAAGGTGGCTAGTGCAATTAAATCTTTTGGTGGAGTGTAAAGGACTAAGTCTTGAGGGGCGTCAGGGTCTTACATGAGGGTATGTATCTACCCGTTTAATGAAATATAGTGGGACTATCTTCTTTCACATAAAGATGTATAGAATCTAAATGTACTAATGTAGTTCAGATGGACAAATCTAAGTTGGGATAGTGTTTGAAAAAAATGAACGCAGAAATGAGAATGAACGTATTAGAGAGTGTTTTGGTGTGGAAATGGGTAAATGAGAAGAATAACATTGAAAGTATTGTTGAAATGTTTGGTCATATGTAAAGATGGATGATAGTTGGCGGTTAAACGGATGTATCAGTTGTGAGTGTGTTGGCGAATTCGACGAGGAGACCGCAAGAAAAGTGGATGTAGTCAGAAAGGAAAGCCCTGGAGAGAGAAATTCGAGTTTGGCAGAAGCGAAGAAGAAAGGTAGATAACTATTACAGAAATGGCAGGGTTTTTGAGACGGTATGCTCTTAGGTCGATTTTTCTGAGCCACGAGTTTCTCCTTAATTGGTATAAAGGGGCGTAAGCTGGCTTTCTTTAATTACTTGCCTTATATTCTTCTATTATTTCTGTTTCCGTGTTATGCTAACGCCCATACTCCATTTTGGGAGAGAGAAAGAAGAAAGAAAGAAATGGGACATAAATGAATTATATTTATATATATATATATATATATATGATATATAATATAATACTACTATTATATTATATATATATATATAATAGATGGTAATACATATTTAAAATTATATATATGCAAGTTTTCATAAAAGTACTTGTACTTGTTACTTAATACCATTACTTGTACTTGTACTTGAGCAAATTCTAGAGTACTTGATTGTACCTTGAACAATGTCTCACAAAGTTCAACTTTTAAAGAATGTCACTTGAACCCAACCCTGCTATATTATACTATTAATATATATATATTATAAAAATAAATATAATTATAACTAATAACATTAATATATGAATAAAATATATATATATAGGATTATAAGATATAGTAAAATATACTATAAAATATAAGCAACATATATATAGATATGATATATATATAGATTAAAAAAACACACATTGTTTTTATCTTTTGAAAACATCCTTTTTTGTTACAAAAAATGTTTTATGGCTTTTTAAACCCCAAATATAGATGACCAAAGAATTAATATACATTGGTGACAGGTGTATGACTGCATTATATTATATGCCTTATTTTTTTTTGTGATCAACAATGTTTATTTTATAACTCAATTTGCCGTTTAGTCCCTACGGTTAATGGCACCTGACTAATCACAGAAATGTTAATGGGATAGAGATCATATGGCCATGAGACTAACAATAAATTTAAAAAAAAAAAAATATAAAAAAAAAAAAAAAAAAAAAAAATCGACCAATCAACATCGAACCCATGATAACACTTTTTTAAAGATTTTTTTTTTTCATGCATAGTCGATGTGTTTAAAGGGTAAAAAAAAAATTTTTTTTTTGTATTACTAGACCTCAATATAGCGAATACAGGTGCGTTTTTTTTTGATGTAACAGGGTGGTGTGTTTTTTTTTTGATTTTTTTTTAGTAAACGGCTAAACAAGATATATATATATAATAACTAATAACTACAATAAATAATATACCTACAGTAATATATAATATTATAATAATATTACACTAAATAAGTAATATAATATACTAATGCTATATTAAATATAATATATAATAATTTATATATACATATACTTCTGCCCCTGGCCACCTCAATCGAGGGCCAGCCATCATACATGATACATATATATATAGTATAACTCATATATCATTTACTCATCATACTATATAATATATACTATATATTATATACTATATATTATACTAAACTATGAACTAATATATATATACAATTATATTATATATTTATTTTGAAGCACAAGGATTATATATTCTAACTCTGTTTTAAATCATATTATCAAGTAATTGAATCCTATATACATATATATATTGTATATTGTATCGAGCTATCAACACAAAAATGCCACTCGTGCAAAACACAAAAAAGCATGAAAAAAAGCTACCAAAATATTGCAAATCCACTTGGTTCGGTTAATTTTTTAAAAAAAAATATTTAAACCCAAAAACTTATTCCAGATGCAAAAAATCATTTTTCCTAAAAGTTTAATTTAATGTAATAAACGAAATTTTTTCAATTAAATTAACGACTAATATCACTATAATGAATGTCGTTCTGAAACACAAAAAGATGAATAAAAGGTACCAAAATATTGCAAATCCACTTGAACACAAAGAAACTCCCCCAAAAAAGTGCCTTTCGATACACAGAGAAGACAAACACACACACAAAAAAAAGAATTACACAAAACCAACAATTTACCTTATTATATTCTGGCCCTTGCATAAAATTTTATCGTATTTAACCATTATAAAATCAAAGACCAAATCAGTAAGAACATAACATTAAAAAAGAAAAAAAAATTTTAACAAAAATTTCTTTCGGACGAAGATTTTATGAGATTCTTTTTTACAGAAAAACTTCAGAAATTCTCTGTACCATTCACATCAACCTTAATAAATTTAAATATAACTTTATTAAAATACTGCCCCAATATATATATAAAAATATAAAATATTGTTAATATATATTATCGGGAAGTAATTACTTTTTAATTATATTAATATAAATATATAGTATATAATATATAATATATAATATATATAATATATATAATAAATAAAAATAATATAATAAGTAGGCAGCCATTTTGGACACCGTAGTCTCCGCCCCCTTTTTTTGACCATGACTGACCGCTAAAAGTCATTTTGACCAACGCCTTATTTTTTACCTGACCTTGACCTTATTTTGGGCCCATATTTTTACTCTTCTACCTTCATTGGGTTTTTTTTTTTTTATTTTTTTTATTTTACATTTTATTTATTTTCGCTTTTTAATTTATTTTTTTTTTCTTTATTTTTATAGAATTTCGACTGTTTATTTTTTTGACCTTTTTTTATTTTTTTTTCTTTATTATCGGGATTCCCCACACCATTAAGGTGGTGCGACAGTATCTCGTGATTCACACTTTTTTTAAACAACGTCGCGTTTGTCCAGCTTAACCGGCAAGGCCCCGACGAAGCCGCAGCCGCAATCCGCGTCAAAGCACCGGCCAACTCAGCACACGCACTGCACAAAGATCCGAACCGTTTTTTTATACGCTGTTTAACGGCATACCTCGTTCTCTATTTGAAAACGTCATAGAATTATTTTATAATCCACGACAATGCATCCAATAGAACACATACACCTCACCTTATATACACAACACACCCTCAAACTTAATTCCCATCGCTCTCACTACCGTCATTACCGATGTCTCATACCCATTCCATCCCCGTGACCTATGCTTATCTGTCTGTTGCTCTCCAAGGAGGTTTCTCCAATCCCTATACCATAGTTTCCAATTGAATCTATTTATCAATTGAACCTACTTCATCTATATAAATATATATATATACTACTATAATATAATATATATTAATTATAATATAATAATATATATATATAATATATATATATTATATAATATATATATAGATAATATATAATATATATAAAATATATATAGTTGTATTTCACTCTTTACTCTTCGGAAGTTCACACGGCATCCTGACCCATTGGGCTTCTTGAAGGAAGGGTCGCCACATGTCATTGATAACTACTACTAGCATGTATAATTACCAATGCGCATAGGGATGGGGGGCATTAATTTTTTATACATGTAGTGAGGCAAACACAATAACATCCTTCTATCTTCTGAAGCGAATCATCCCACCCAAGAATAAACATATTAAATTGCAAGAGACATTATTTTAAAAGTGACTTACTCCATGATCACTTAAACCACACCTGGGAACTCGACCGGCGTAGCTTTAGAATGTGGAAGGAACTTAACAATATTGGCTCGCTGAATCCCATTTAATATATAAACAAAATGTTACCATACTACTATAAATCATTTCATGCATACTAATATTTTGAATATTAGCTATATCATATTAAAGTTTCCAAAAAACAAGCCACATCGATTTTGCATTATAATATACTTCATTATTATATATATATATCATTACTATATATATATATACTTATATAATATATAAATATATAATATAATATATATGATAAACCCGTAGAATATATATAGTGTACAACAAGAGAAGAAAGTAAAATCGTTATCATCCATAACACACACACATACATAATAAACACACTTACACAAAGCACACAGGGACCACACACACCACACCCGTACCTACGATATACACACACACACACCACCACCCACACACGCCCTCCCTATATACACACACACCCATAACACACCCAAGGGGACCCCACCACTCTTTAACCAAAACTTTTTTCCAAACATCTGCACCTACACACACACCATGCCTAACACATACACCACACCCTATATACACACACCCACCTTACCTACCGCCATGGACACAGTTACACCAACCCTGCTCACACCATACACCACGTCTACACACATGACAACTATGCACACACGCACACCGCTAAGATATTATATACACTACATACATACGCTGAATATATATATCACGTATAATATACCTATGCGGGTATATAATATATATATAGTATATATAGCATAATACATATATATATATATAAGCACCATCATATACCTATAAAAGGCCGTGTTGTGGGAGCCCCATAATACTCTGACATTGACTCTGCCGGCATCTCACGCGGGTGCGATACCCAGCCACTACACCTAACCTAACCTGCCAACCTCTCAACCTCACACTAACCATAAACATAAGGGCCTAACCTGACACGGCCGTAGAGACCACCCCTAATCCGTGAGACGCGCTACGTACACCTCACTAGCCCCCGGTAACCCTACCTACTCCCTGCACCTAGACCCTCCACCCGTTGACTACATTAGGTAAATGCAAGCCAGCCTGTGGTAGTACTTGTGCTACATCGAGTTTCATAGAGGAACCTACCTGTAGCATTATCCTAACTAATTTATCCATCCGTGCACACACAACACAACACACACACACACACACTCAAATTCAGATAATGGAGAACCTTGCTCAGATTTGAGACTAACTAGTCGACTCTTAATTTAAGCATCTTCGTTTCTTTATCACCCACACACACAAACAACAAACACACACACATAAACACACACACACTCACATATACACTATACCACACATTCACTATGGACACTGTAATACCACAACACTTCACTCATTTGCACTTACAATTTACCCATAAACAAACATACATTACAACAGTCTATACACAACCCCGTCACAAGCACTATACATCATACACAATCACCACTTACACTAAACACCAAATATCACTTATTACACTTACACTCAACCATAAGACACTTACACATATACATTTAACTTATAACATGTATAAAAACGACCAACCCTTTGGTCATTCCCATGGGTCAAATTTTTTATAGCCATACTTAATTTTTAGGCACTCTATAATATTTTTATTAATCAAACTATATAGACATTTACAGACCTTAAAGCAGTAAGTAAATCAAGTAAATCAATAGAGGAAGTTAACTAACCACCTAGTTAAGTGGATTAGTATGCTTGTTTTACTAGATTTTACTGCTTTAACTCATTTTACTCTCTTAACTCTATGCGTTAATTTACTTGAGTTTTAAACTTATATGTTTTATGCTTTAACTCACAATTTTATTAACATTACCATACCATATTAATACAGTTAAAATCGCAGATAAATCACATAGAAGAGTGACCTAAACTAGGAGGTTAATGTATGCTTTTGTTTATACTGCTTTACTGCTTTAACTCATGTTTTCTGCTTTAACTCATGTCTTTTACTGCTTTAACTCATATTAAACTGCTTTAACTTTTAATCTACATAAGTTTCTATTTAAAACATAATACATACACTTTAAAGCAGTAAAATCAGTAAATCCAATATAGAAGGTTACCTAACACACAGGGAATAAGTAGCTTTGTTTACTGTTTTACACTGCTACTCATTAACAAATATCACCTCCTTTTAATAATCATTTATCACGCTTTACTTTCTGCATTTACTAGTAACTAACCTTCTCGCTTTACTCAACATTTAATCAATTATATTATTAAACATTATGTTTTTATATTTTTGTTTTAATAATATTTTTTTTATTTTTTTTTTTTATTTTAAAATTCTATTAATAATTTATTATAGTCATTTTTTATTTTATATTATTTCTTATTATTCTTATTATAACTTAGTGTTATTTACTTATGCTAATTGAAAAAAAGTTTATTCAACAATAATAGCATAACACACACACACACACACACCACACACACGACACACACACTTAACATTTACACACTCACTTGACACTTATACACACGAGTTCACTATGACAGCTTACATGTACCCATAGCACCACTCCTACATTCCTTACACTCAATACACATGCCCTTCCACACACACACACTTACACTGCTATTACAACAATTCCAACTATAGAAATCAACTTATACCACACATTCACTAGATTTTAACAGAAGTTTCTCTTAATTCTTTGGTGTAGTGAACTACACTATTAAATAAAATCTATATGCATGTATGTACTACACCACAACAAATATACTCACACTCACACAGATTTATATACACTCACACACAGATTAACTTACACACACAAAATTTATTACACTCCACACAGAAAATTACACACCACACAAAACACACACACACACACCAAACCACGCACACCACTTAAAAACTTAACGACTAATTCACTAATAACAACATTTTATGATCTTTAATGTAACACCGTACATTTTTATTCAAAATTACTCATTCAGTAAATACTAAAAGCACTAAAATTATTATCAAAGTTCTAAAAATAATCTATAATAAATCAACCCTATACTTTATACAAAAAAAATTTTACTAAATATAACAGACATAGATTAATAAATATGCCCGAAAGGTATAATCTATCAAGTTTTAAAATAACTTTTACGTAAATCTTTATGAAAGAATGAGAGTAGCAGTTAATATATTATTACTATAAACAATAAATCAGTAAATTCAGTAAAGGCGGCCACCCAGCACCCTCTACATCAAGCGATAGCCACGTTAATTGTCTATTGACTTACTCGTTTAACATACTCTTTACATCTATAAGTAATAAAAAACAAAATAATTCTCTCTGCTAACATAACATGTATTTTTATATTAAAATCATTCTAAGTTTTTATTTAAAAATAAACAATTATTCACTATACACTTATATATTATTCATTGAATGTTAACTAAAAATATTTCAAAGATTTTTTAAAACTAATTCCGAGTTTCTATTATATATTATTCATATCTATGTACAATATAGACAAAATCCATCACGAGAAACAACAACAACCCGCACTCCTTAAATACCCGTGGAATTTTCTGATAAAAATGTGGAAAATAACACTATTAGGTCTAAAATATCCCCGCAAAATCCTATTTTGTAACCCGGTTGCATTTTAAGCGAATTCCAGGCAAATATATTCTCAAACTACCTTTTATCTAGTAAAATTGGATTGCAATAAACTACAGTATATCTAATTAGAGCTAAATTTAGAGATATAGCAATTTTTTGTAGACGGAGATAAGTTTATCCTAACCAGAGTCAAAAAGTTACTTCGAAAAAATATAAATATAATAATAGACAAAATCATTTTATATCTATCCACCTCCCTTCACTAAATAAGTATTCAAACTCTGAAAACAATTTCTTGTTTCCTCATACGGCGAATGCTGGATCGGAAAGATCCTTTAATCAATATATTTAAAATAAAGGATATGTTTTCGAATATACTATTGGATCAACGGGTCGGAGGCGTAATCCATATTCTCTATATGGAATCCCTCGTATATGATGGTCAAGAGATTAATTTATCTCTTTTGAAAAGTTAACTTGCGTTCTTTAAACTTGTATCTTTGAGCACCGAGTCTGTTTTTTTGTATATCTTTGTAGACCCAAAAATCATTTTAAAGATCATAGTCATTTTACTGTTTAAATCCGTTTTGCAGAAGTTATTCTGGCAATTCTTTGTAATTAAAAGCTGTTTATATATTTTACAGGAAAATATCATATTTATAATAGAAATACTTTACATTGCAGAATTAATTATTAATTCACATTAGAATAGATAATAACTTAACTTCACTAAGTCAATAAACCTAAACCCACCACGGGCTCACATAAGCCCTCACCGCAATAGGCAGCCAACCCCCTGCACAATGGATATCTGCGTCCCGCCGCCCCCGCCGCCGCGTGCGCCCGCAGGATCTCAATATTTCCGCTTCCGCCGCCCGGCGCGCCGCACGACGCACATATTTCCGCTGGTGTCAATCCACCGCCCAAAATTAACAAGGTATCATTCTAGCCACGAGTGGATAGTGAGCTGATATGTCAACGCGGAGTACTAGTACCGGGTATTCAGGTCCTTTAAGTATAATTACCAGAAAACTCCCATACCTATTATAACGTAACCTCAGTATCATTTATACCTTCTCATACAATAACACTTAACATCTGAAGATACATAGCCTCTTATACACTGCCTATGAGGACACCTACAGTTTTTATCTTTATTACCTTTATACATTCACACATTCTATACTTTACAGTCATGTTACGTTTAAAATAGATGTATTCAAAAACAAATAAATTCGCAACAACACACACACAAAACACACACACACACACACAACTCACTTACACACTATAACATAATATTTATTTAAAATCATTTATTTTTATTATAACTTTACAACAGCTCGTAAAACAATCGTTTAGAATAAACATACACAACGCACCACAACGCACACACACACACACGCTCCACAACACACACACACACACATCACACAACATACACATTACCACACACACACTCGATATTTATGATGCCTCAACTTTGATGCCCACAGCATTGATGCTCAGCTTTATCACCTAAACTTAATAACTTAGCTGGTAACTCAGCTTTGTGGTTCATCTTTGATGCCTCATCTTTTAGATGTTCAATCTTATATACACCTATTTAGATAATCATCTATAACATACTTTACATAGGACACTACACTATACACATTATACACATGTCTCTTATTCAACATGCGCACATACACATATCACTTACGCTCACCCATAGACACTAACATTCACACACCCAATTATATATATATAATATAATTAATATATATATAATATTAATATATAAATATATATATAATATATAATAATAATATAATATATAATTTCATTCGGCGCGGCGGGTGGAACTCGGAATATTCGCCAGGGCCCACGGCGGCCGGGGAACGGCGGGGGGGGGAAAAAATTTTAAATTCCGCCCCTTTTTGGGGCGCGGGCACACCGCCGGCGGGGACGCGCGGACGCACCGAGTGTGTGCGTGTTGACTGCCTGGGGGATCATCTATCCCTCGTGTTAGCTTATGAACTAGTGAAATTAATTATTATTGCTTAGTTCTATGAAATTAATAGTTTATCCTCAATGAATATTTATTATAATTATAATACACTTAGTAAAAAAAACACTTTAATACAAATACAGATAATATTATCGTTAGCACAGATAAATACCATATTTTAAAAATGTCACTTAATTTAGTCATCGAAAACACACACACCTGACTCAAAACAGGTAAAGAAAAAGTATTTCAAAGAGATTACAATAATCTCGACCAATCACATACGAGGTCATATAGAGATAGATTACCCCACCAATCACAGAGGAAAAACATTCCTTCTTTACTGCTATAAAGATCTTACCGATCAGCATGTTTCATTTAAAATATATTTATAAATATAATAACAATGATTCTCATGTCAACGGGATTACCTTTTGACCACAGATAGGATTAAATTATCCATCTACCAAAAAGGTATCCTAACATTTAGGCCTAATTTAGGCCTAACATAGTATTGACCAACATTTAGCAGAAAAAGGTCAGTTGTGAAAGAGATATTTTAACCTGAATAGGCATTAAATCCCCGGGTTACAAAAAAAGGATTATCTAAATTTAACTAATATTTATTTCAACTCACATGTACAGAGAAGGTCAGTTCTATCTAAAGAGGCGGTTTGTGTTTCCGTGATGATGTCATTACATAGATTAATAATATAATAAAGAAACCCGAATTATAAAAACTTAAATATTTTTCAATTATTCTAGCTAATAATAAAAATGCAAGTAACAATAGTTATTTTTACAAATAAAATAAATTTAAATATTTTACATAAATAACAATGTTATTTACAGGAGAGAACTTATTTGTATTTATACTATACATGGCTTAAAGATGATGTAAAGCATAAGTCAATACAGAACAAAACTCAGAAGCCTTTGTCATTTTGGAACGTTTATTATTACTGAGTTATACTTTCGATGTTCTGGAAAGACCAAATGATGACAATGCACGCTAGTAAATATTTAAAAGTTTAAGTTACGTCATCAGATTTACATTACATTTGGGATGACCATTAGTAGTTACAGCGTGTTTCCAAGCAATGCTTGATTTACGATCCAGTTTTAAGAAACTTTGATATTTAGTATATTTATTAATAAATGAAAATACTGTTATTAAACATAAAATGTTTAATAATTATACGTAATGTGTAATGAGTTGCGTGCGTGGTGTGTGTGATGATGTGTGGGTGGTAAATCTGTTGCTGACGTGTTAAGTAAATCTGGTGTTGAGTGTAAGTAAATATTGTGTGATTAAGGTAATCTTGAGTGTAAGTAAAATTGTTGTTGAAGTCTGTAAGGTAAAAATTAAGTGGGTCATAGGACAAAATAGACATTCACATGAGTGTCTGATCTGTCTCATAATGAATGTGTGTATAAGTGTAAGCGTGTGTTGCCGCATGTGTATAGGTAAAATTAAGTGTCTATGGTAAATGTAAGTGTCATAGTGAAAAGATTAAGTTCATACGTGAATGTGTGTATAAGTTAAGTGTGTGTGTGTGTGTGTGGTGTGGTGTGGTGTGTGTGTATGTGTGTATCTAAAAATATAAAACAAAGCCATAGAATAATAACACTAAGTATAATAAAAATTATAAAAATAAAGATAATAAAAGATAATAAAAATAAAATAAAAATAAAAAAATAATAAAAAAATTAAATAAAAAAGTATAAAACAAAATAAAAAAACATATGTTAAATAATAGTAGGTCTGTAATGATAACATTTCTAGTATTAAAGCAGAAAGTAAAAGATGTAAAAAAAGTAAAAACAGTAAAACATGACAGTTAAACAGTTAAAACCAGTAAAACAAAAGCATACAAATCCCCCTAGGTGTTAGGTAACCATTGATTTACTGATTTACGCTTTAAGGTATGTAATTAATGAATATGGAGTTAAAGCAGTAAAAATATGAGTTAAAGACTGTAAAATGAGTTTAAAGCAGTAAAACATGAGTAAAGCAGTAAAAGCAGTAAAACAAAAGCATACTAATCCCCTAGGATGTTATGTAACACTCTATTGATTACTGAATTACTCTTAAGCTATTAATGTAATAAATATGTGGAGTCATTAAAGCAGGGGTTAAAAACAATTCAAGTAAAACAGTAAAATGAGTTAAAGACCAGTAAAAAATCAGTATTAAAGCCAGTAAAACAGTAAAACAAAGAATTACTAATCCCCTTGTTGCTAGGGAACACCTCTATTAATTTACTGATTTTACTGCTTAAGGGCTTGTAAAAATATGAGTTAAAGCAGTTAAACATATAAGTTAAAGCAGTAAAAACATGAGTTAAAGCAGATAAAATGAGTTAAAGCAGTAAAACAAGAAAGCAGTAACGTACTAGGTGTTAGGTATTAACACCTCTATTGATTTATA
The DNA here is from genome assembly GCA_015478945.1 of Trachelipus rathkii. Lineage (NCBI taxonomy): Eukaryota > Metazoa > Arthropoda > Malacostraca > Isopoda > Trachelipodidae > Trachelipus > Trachelipus rathkii. The sequence goes on from JABUQX010071230.1 coordinate 28,180, forward strand.
TTTACTGCTTCAGTCTGAAAGTATATGTTAATACAAAATGTTTAATGCCTAAAAATTAGAATGGCTAAAATGACCATGAAGACAAAGGGCCTGGTCTGTTAATACAGTGTATAAGTGTAAATATAATTGTATATGAAGCTTAAGTGTCATAGTGAATGCGGTATAAGTGAGTGGGCGTGTATGTGTGTGTGTGTACCCTTGTCGCATAGTGTCAAATGTAAGTGTCTATGGTAATAATGTCATAGTGATGTAAGTGTTTTAGTGAATGTGTGTATAAGTTCAGTGAATGTGTGTTGTGTTTGCTTTGTGTTGTTGTGTGTGTATATTAATATAAGTGTTATGGTATATATAAGTGTGTGAGTGTGTGTGGTGTTGGTTGGTGTATCGCTGGTGTGGTGGTTTGGTGTGTTGGTTGTGACGGAGAAATAATTAGATAGATCCATAAGTAGTTCCTACATACCTCATTACACAAATACTACCAAATCTACACAACTGGATAGCTCAACGGTGGATCTAGGTGCAGGAGTAGATATGTAGGCTAGTTAGTGTACGCTAGTTAGGTAGTGTACCTAAGGTTATAGTTAGGTTAGTTAGATGTAAGGTAAGGCAGGTTAGCGGTCAGTTTAGGCTAGGGGGTAGGCTGGGTATATAGAGGTATCCGCCAACGTCAATGTCAAATATCATGTCAAACAATTTAATATATTAAGTATATATAATATAAATAATAATAATATATATATAATTTATATTTAATAATATATACTATATATTACGATGTGTGGTGTATTAATAGCAGCGAAGAGCCTTGGGTGAATAAGTGTCATAAGTGGTGTAACTGGGTTAGTGAGCTAGGTTGTGTATATATCCATGCAGTCGTAGGGTGTGTGTTATATAGGGTGTCGTGTATTTCTAGATCTGTGGTGTAGTGAAATGTGGAGATGTTAAGGTCTCAGTGTTATGTGTGTGTGATATAAAGTAGCCTAGCGGAGTTGTAGTGTGTGTGGTGGTATAAGTAGACGTAACGGTGTGTATGTGTGTATGAGTTAAGTATGCTTATTCTGGTGTGTGGTGGTTATGATGATATCAACTGCGTAATTTGTTTCTTGTATTATAATATATATATATAATATAATAATTATATACTTTATATATATATATATTAATATATATATATATATATTTATATACTTAATAAATATATATATATAGTATATTATATATGTATATATAATATATATAAATATATATATATATAATATTATAATATATATATATATAAATATATATATATATAGATATATATTATATATATATATATATAAATTTATAATATAATAAATTGATATATATAAATCAATAATCGAGGTGCGCTTTTTCTAAACTTTTAATAGAGAACTTACGAATTTTTAGATGCATAAAAATCATTATATATATAAATTTATGTTTATATATTAAAGGCATAGTTCACACGGAGCCACTGTTAAGTCAACACCCATTCCTTAGAGGCTAGGGTCGAGTTCCCATTCGGTTATGACATGGAAGTTCACTTTTTAAATAAAACGCAATTTAATTTCTATTCCTTAGCGTGTGGGATGATTCGCTTAAATAGAGATGTTATGCGTTTGCGACACATTATATGCATCCATCGATGACAGTTATGACTAATAGTGATAATAAATGACATTGGCACCATTGCCTTAAAGAGCCAATGGCTTATTCAGAACTGTGAAACCTTCCAGAAGAACAAGAGAAATAATCTAATATATATATATAATAATATATACATATATATATATAATATATTTAGTATATATATATTAT
>JABUQX010071230.1:32500-48488 GCA_015478945.1 Trachelipus rathkii
AATAATGTTTTACGTGGAAATCAAACCATGGATAAACAAAAACGTAGGTGGTTTTTATAAAGGATGAATTTAACGTGTATCTTTTTTATCAAAAAATATTACCAAATTCGATTATTAATAACAAATAAATATGTGCAATTTAATATCAATATTACATTGTATCAGAATGACCAAACATCAATTAAATTTTCTTTCCTTCTTAAGAATATTTAAGGGGGAGGTGCCAAGCAATATAAGATTTCAAACCTCTTATGAACAATTATCCCCATCACTCCAATCCCCTCCCCCTCCAATACTCCAGCATGATCTCAAAAAATCAGGTGTTCAATTTAATACAAAAACATAATCATAACAAAGCGTTCACGATCAGCATAATTAATTAAAATCAATAATAATAATAAAAATTAATATAAATAATAATAATATTAATAAATAATAATAATAATAATACAAATAATATAATTAATAATATAAAATATTAATAAATAATATATAAAATAATAAAAAAAATTTAATAATAAAAAAATAATAAATTTCTATCTTTAAAATTGGTTATTAATTAATTTTTTATTATTAAATTTTTTTAATATTATTATTATTATTATTATTAATCCTATATTTAAAAGCTCATAAATTTAAAATTTTATATATAATTATAGCAGTCGCAAAGAAAACACTAGCTCTACACCTCACGTGCATTTTCAACTTTGGATAACATAACTAGCCTATTTAGTTTGAAAGTCACAACAATTGCCGTTAAATGACTCCGTTTTACTAAGTTAAAATGAAAGTAAGTAGAAAACGAAAAAATAGTATTTACAAGTTATTTAAAATTTAGCGATGTTTCTAATGAAAGAAAATTTCATCTTAAGAACTGGTAATTATCATAGGTTAGCTTGCTATCAACAGCTCCTGAAATGGTTTTTTTCTTAGACTCATCAACAATATCATAAAATCTTGAGAATATTCTATCACTATTCTACGATCGCGTCTTAACTTAGTTTGAGCCGAGCCAATTCTCTGGGGCTTGCGGCTGAAACTGAAGCAAAAAAAAATTTTTTTTTTTACTATTATAAAGGTTTGGAGCGACAGAGAAATCTTAAAATTAAGGAGACAAAGTCAGGAAACAAACTTTGCTAACTCCACAGCCAATGTCTTAGGTCCGTCGTCACGCAGATAGAATTCTTGCCACAGTTTGTCCCATAGGTGTTCGAGGTTTTCAGGTCAGGACTATGTTCTGGCTGGCCACTGCATGACCGAGATATCGACGCACTCGAGGCACTGACACTGGCGTATAATATGTCTGATGTGAGGCATGCCATTATCGTGCATTAACATGAAGTCCTCGCCAATGCCGAAAACGGAGCAAGGAACTATAACCATGAAGATATAGAGTAGATCGTTAATATTATAAATAGAAATGAGCACACAAACATATATATACACACACAAGCTTTAACATAAAGTATTAACAGAAAAAAGATAATTCATAACAAAAAATGTTTTGGGTTTAATTAAAGAAAAATACTAGAACTAAGTACTATAAAGCTAGTAAATCAAAAAGATTGTTAAATTACCATCAGTACAAAGGGCGATATGTGTGGTTTAAAAATCACATTCTACGGCTTGATATTTTCGAAGAGAGGAGAACACTCTGAATTTGATGCAAACATTAGGATAGCCAATAGGGTAAATTAGGATAGGGGTAGAGGGGAGGAATTTCAATCTTATCTCACCGAAAACGGATATTGGGGAATTCAATTTGATTTTTTATCTCTCTCAATTTGAAACGACAACTAAAACCGCAATAAAGCATAATGTTAAAACTAAACCGCACTAAAGCACAACAAAAGTCATCAGGATAAAGTAAAAGAGGTTCACTTTTTATAACTATTCTTGCAGTGCCAGAAGTAAAGGCCAAATAATGGAAAAAAAATCTTTAAACTTCTACAACTTTTCCCAAGAGTAAAGTCTATATATACTTTATAGGAGACAATCTTGAATTTCTTAATTAAATGGGAAAAATGTTTCCTGGATGTCTATAACTTTTATTAATAATCTTACAGTAAGATAACTAACTGAATAAGCAAAAAATAAATACGCAAACCATCAGTAAGGAAGTAAACAAAAATATGCTACTCACTTTATCTGTCATAGGTAATCTATCTGGGACAAACCATATTTCAAGCCAAGATATATTATATATTATATATATATATATATATAATATATATTATATATAATATTATATAAATATATATATCATATATATATATATATATATTTATATATATATATTATATACCTATATTATATATATAATATAGTATATATAAATATATAATATAGTATATATATATAAATATTATATAATATTATATATATTAATATATATATATATATGCAATGTTTACTAGATGCGTGTGTTATGTGATGTATAACAATGAGAAAATGCATGTAATATATATTTCACTCAATAAGCATGAAAAAAAACACAGCTATACCATTCCACTCAGCAAGTGTTAATACTATTGTAATTTAATTAAATGTTATTATTATTCTTTAATATTTTAATATTTATGGAAAATATTAGCAATATTTTCCTTATTTCTAATAATATATAATTATAATATTATATATAATATATATATATATATATATATATAATATAATATATATATATATATATATATATATTAATATATATATATAATATATATATAATATATATATTATATATATACTATTATATAATATACTGTCTTTATACACATAAATTAATATATAGTCAATATATAAATATATATAATTACATATATTATATATATATAATATATATATATATATATATATATATATATATTATTAAGATAATATATCGCTGTTTGAAGGCAAAAGGTAACAAAGCGATTTTAGTACATTTAAGTTTTTCAGCGCCACTTAAATAATTTTACTCTGCTGAATGGAATTATACATGGTAATTCTACACAGTGGTTACCTAATCTTTTATTAGTGGCGCACCCCTAGGAATAAAAAGATATTCCATACCCCCTTCCATATATATATATATTATAATATAATATAATTTATATATATATTATATATATATATATATACTTCCCTATAATTATATTATTATATAATATATTATAGTATATATATATATATTATATTATATATATATATATTATATATAATAGTATATAACTATATAATTTTTTTTTTTTGTAAATATTTATTGAATCACTGGTTAAAAGAAAATATAAAAGATAATGTATAATATATAAAAATACTAAAATATTAATTAATTTTTTCCCACTTCGAGATCGTGACTCCTGGTATTTCCGCGAGCACCCGGTTTGCAGAAACCACTGATCTCCAGAACCCAGAACTATTCTTCCAACTAGGAAGTAGTTAAACTTAAACAAGGTTTATATAATATCGGTTAATTATCTTGTAATAAAATCCAATGTAATTTAAACCTAGAGTTTTAAAGTAAGTGGCTCTAAGATTTAGTAATTGTCAATCTATATATATAACATATAAGTAATATATATATATATATGGGATTATATATATATATATCACACTGGAGACGTATATATATATTATTAATATTATACTATGTAATAATATATTACTTCTCGGGAAACGCAGCTAATAATATTAAAGTATAATATTTGTATAATATATATTATATATATATAAATTATATACATATATATTTATAATATTAAATTATTTTTAATAATATAATGGTGTTCATTTGTGTTGTATGTTTTAAATAGTTGTATTTGACAAAACCACGCGTACACGTGATCTAACTATTCCGTTTTCTTTTCCAATATTGTTTGGCAAATCACTCAGCACCACACCGCAACAAACTTTCTCACAGAATTGTTCAGCTGTTACTGACACAATTGTAAAAATATCCCCTGTTTTTATTCGAGCAGATATTTTTCTGCATAAGCCATATTCTTGTTCTACAACAGGGTATATGTTTAACAAACAGAACTGCCGTATGTGATCTGATGAGCAACCTGAGGTGTTTAAAGAGCTACTGCTACAGCCACAGTAAAATGCACAGTTTAATAATTGTCTATGTGGAAGCGAATATCGGTTCCAATTCTTCAAAAATGATGCCCAACAGAATGTACGGCAAGATAACAGAATATCATATATATATCGCGCTAGCATATGATAATACGGAATATTTGCTACCACAAATTATGGAAGCCCGTGGTCCTCTCACCGTGAGGTCACTCTTGATTTCAGACAAGATATCACACGCTACTTGCCATACAGGTCACGTAGAGAACTCAAAAGACTCACCATTAAGAATTCAAATATTTTAGAAATAGTGACAATGATTTCTAACGTTTATTACCTGTAATTTTAGTACTCTCCATAGAATCGTCGATATTCACACCAAGAATTAATAATTTTCTAGTGGAGGATACGTGAATCTACATGATCTTAGGATAAGCAGACCTTCCATATCGTAAACGCTTTGAAGCCAACATTGCTCGCGTTTTTCGCGAACATACCGGTCGCTATGCTAGAACGCGCGTCCACATTGGACCTCAGGATGGAAAATTATATAAGTTAATATTTAATGAGATAACTTTAAAAAGTAAATCCATACGTTTTTCCTTCGACTCAAACTTTTCCACTCAAAACTTATCATGCCATTGCTAGTTTTATTATTTTCCCCCCATCTACGCATAAAACAAATCCCTTATAAATGGGGATCCACCCATTTTATTTAAATATATATAATATATATATATTATAATATATTATTTTGTATATAATCTTATAAATTATATATATTATTATTATTAATCTCTATATTAATATATATACACCATAAAACAATATTACAGACAACACTTTCCTTCAAAAAAAAAAAAAGTCATAAATTGAAACCACATGATTAGCCTCGGAGAAGCCTAAAGGAGTGGGTTCCAAAATAAAACCTTTGTTTCCAGATAATCTGGTCTTTACGTAACATTTTATTATGAAACAACAAATTCGTTTCAGCGATTTCACCTCTGTTGATAATTTAAATTGCTGTCAAGATAGATATATTTTCAAGCAACTGCCTTTCATATCCTTATGTAACATGCTCCTGGTTGCCGAAAATGTGTTCCTCGTGATAGAGCGCGCCCAATAAAAATTATTACTAATTCCAAAATTTCTCGGTAATCGTCACGAGACTGATCTTTTGTAAATTTATTTTGGCTATTGTGAAATCTCATTTACATCATCATACATTATTTTACCAACTTCTGTATATGTCCTCCATGTTAAAAATTCGGTTTGGTTAATATGGTTCCCAATATTTTTAAATCTTTTAAGTGAAGGTATCTCTGGCCCTTTACTAGGTGAAAGTTGTATTTCATTGAATAAGCCCAGAAATACAGGTTCATAAAGATGATGTGGCAATCCAGAAGTAAAATTTCGCGATTTAATTTTGTTGCAGAATATAATATGCTCCATTGAACCCCACTGTATTTCTTGCAGTTGCGTCATGAATAAAAACTTCAACAGTGTTTAATAAAAACCATTCTTACAATGTTTCATGTACTGTCAATGCCATCTCATTGCATGTTTCTGAATAAAGTTCAGAAACTGCTAAAATCTGTTGTTGTAACACGTAGCTATCATTGGAAGGCGATCAATTGATTTTTTCTGAGATTATTTTAGAACCACAATGAATAACTACAAAGTTTAAATTCAAGTCATTAAATTTATATATAATGATTGATGTTGTCTGCTTACGAAATTTTTCTCGACCTCTCTTAGTGGATGTACAGTTGATGACATACTCTATTGAATTTAAATTAACTACTTCTATGCAAACAACAATTTGTAAAGAGCTTCTTTATCACTAACTCTACATTTATCTAATGGTATTGAAAGGCGAGCTGTCAAGATTTCTTTTCTAGCTCTCTTTTGTGTAAAGTTAGGACTCCGTAAAGATGAATGACTCTCTTGCAGTGTATTCATTGATATCTGATGTCCCTAGAATGATAGCAGATTAATAGTTTTTACCGTGTCTTCTATATGAGTGCCTTCTGACTTGTTAGCCTCTGATGAAGAAGACGAATAGCCACAGTCTTAAACATACACACTTCAAACTATCCTAATACAATATTGTCAAACAGAACATTATTTTCAAAAACAATGTAGGAAATGAAAATGAATGTTTATTACTAGAAATTGTAGGTTTTAAAAATTGAATTAGACAAATTTGTTAACCTAAACATGTAATATTTGAATGTTGCCTATTTTTGCATTCTAATATCTGCTACTCTTTCAGTATTCGAAAGTTCTAAGTATCTCACTGATTTTTCTATGCTCAAGATGCAGTCAGTGAGACATTTTTTTCAAAGAAGGAAATAATGTTATTCGAATATTCATGAGTATCAATAGTTCAAAAGAACACATGATTATCCCCAATATTGGGTAATCATTTATATCTGACCTGGCATATTTTTTTAATAAAATTGCATGATCATCAATAAAGTTCTTGATTGACTAGCTAAAAAGGTTTTGATGGTGGCCGCAGTTACTGGTGAAAAAAAACAAGTCAGTCCGCGATCGCCAACAGGGTATTTACAGATACCTTAGGAGAGTCAGTTGCCACTCAGTGGCCAAGCCCAAGGCAAAAGGGCGGCAAAAACAGGAAAGGTCACCACTACAGGAGCAGATTGTCGGATCTAGGGAAGTCTTCCTCCCCTTCCCCTGAACTCATGAAGAGAAGCTATCTCAGATCCAGTCTCATAAGGTGGGGGCTCAAGCCCATAGGACAGTGTTCAACAAGTCAGTGTCCCTCCCACCGCGCCCTCGCACACTTAAAGGGACATACGAGCCTTCTTCCCTTAAGTACTGTTCTGTGAAAAACTATATGGGACCAGTTCGCGCAGAGTTGCAACACTAAAAACCCGGGACACCATAAAGCCAGTGGCTCACAGGCAAAAAAGGCTCCGCTCAGACCAAATTAAAGTTAAGCCAAGGTGCAAGTGGACAACAAGCCTAACACTGTAGGTGGAAATTAAACCCTTGGCTGAAGAGGTGAGGTCAGAAGTAGTGATCCCCGCTTTGAACTCCTGGTCTCCCGGACTTGAGTCTCTGGTGGAGATAATTTAATCGCAACATACAGGTCTAAATGAAGTGGGATAGAGACATAAGCAATGATTAAAGGCAGCTATGGTAAATCTATCTCCTATGGGCAGAATTTCCACGAAAAAGGGCACATATAGCCGCGTCTACGAAATGAATCAAAAGCTTAGCACAAATCCAGTTACGGCGAAGATAGGTGCCAAGTCCCACTTGTCTAGGCACTTATAAAGGGAAAACAGGTCCTGATTGCTCAGGTCGCAAGTGTTGGTTCCCAATCCAGTGTGCTGGCTGGTCTATGTTGTCTCAAGTGCGGACGGTCTGGAAACATTTCTAATACAGACAGCAATGCCAAAAGAGTCGTAAATAAAAGAACTTGGCCGCCTTCACGGAGCTCTATTGTAGAATAATAGAGCCCAAGTTCAATAGAGCCGATCAGTCGAGAGGGATCCCTCGAACAAGTCGCAGTGACCTATTGAAGTTCTGATGTTGACATAGTAGATTGTTTGCACCTTTCCAGTCGAAGTGGGTTATGTCACAGAGCCTCATTTTCTCTCGCTAGATCTCCACCTGGATTTATGCCTGGCTCCGCATTAGTTTATAGGGCTGTCGCTTAGAAGAAGAAATGAACATATCGTCGTCCACAGATATAAAAGACCGGACGGGAATATGCTGACTGGTATAGGGACAATCCAATAGCAATAGGAGGCGAGAAGTGGCCTAAGAAAATACTTTTTAATAAAGGGTGGTGCTCACAGGCTAATAATATCCATATAAAGTCCGCAAGGCAAAGAAAAGGGCCGTTCATATAGGATCAGAGTGGTGCCCACCAAGACTGTAAGCTTGTCTCCATCGCTCCGAAGCTCGTCTTCCCTTGTGCTCAATCTTAAAGAAAACGATCACGAGATAGGCATTAGATATTGCCAATTCACCAGGGAGTGTATTGGGATTTGAGGAGCCACTCTATAGGAATTGGTCATTTTAAAATAACTGTCGATACACAAATTCATTATAATAAGGAAAGGAGGACGTGAAAAGATGTGGTGCACAGTAAAGTGCTATGTGTTTTTGGAAGAAGAAAGATTAAGAGTCTTCAAATTAGTGACTGGAGGGTCAGATAGAATGGCAATTTCAGAAATTAACTAAGGGTAACAACGCAGGAACAGTAGGGGAGTACCAAACTAAAGTTGGAGGAGGAGTCTATGAGCGTATTGAGGCAGAATATTAACGAAGCTCATAGGCGCATAAGAGAAAAGAGAAAATCTAACCCGGGGCACCGTTTATTAACAAGACGCATAAATGCTACTAGTTTAGGGTGAGAAGGACGGTGCAGGTGAGAGTGAGAAATGGTGTTACCCAATAAGGCCCCCAGGAAGGGCAAGGCCCCACACGCAGATGGAGGCAGGACTTAAAGTAGAGAGCCAATGGGAGCGACAAGGCAGGAATTGGTTGAGTTAAAAATTACGTAAACGTAGTTTTTCAATGGGGTTAATGGCCATACAGAAATTAGAAATCAATAGGTCTAAGAAACTGTTGGAACGCGGATATCTATTAACCATTAAAGTAAAATCCCCATTATTTGCGGAATTCTTGTTGGTGTCCTGATCCGAAAAATCACACTGAACGTAAGGGTTACTAATTGCGTATATGTATATAGGATAAAATCCTGGAAATTAAAATTAGTATTTTTCAATACTAACTAAACTTATCAACTTAAGCAGTTAGAATTTAATAGATATGATTTATATTAATGTTAAAGTATTTCAATATTTTAAACCAATTCACGCTTGAGTTCTGGTTTATTTTACTAAGAACGTTCCATGGATATCCCGAAAATGCTTTAGATAAAACTGCTTTTTTCTTCCACCCATACTCTCGCCAGCTAATCACTATTTTATTTTAAGTACCTTTTATGTGTATAAAATTTTTGGGTCACAAATCAACAATTTTTCAAACGGTGCTGATTGATTGCGGGGGTTTTGGATCTGGGCTAGAAGGAATTACAGTAACACAAGATGATTAAAATACTAGTGTGAATGAATATTGTGATTTATCCATCAGTCAAAACATAAAGAGAGGATATCCTATCTACTATGGATCGGTGACCTTAGCTTTTTGGGATGCAACCTATGTTACTAGATAATATGGGTGAGGCTAGGAACTTAAACCCAGTAAACAGGCTTTGGCCCTCAAGCTGCACGTGCGAAGGGTTGTGGCTGACCAACATACACAAGACCTGTCATGGGCCTTCCCTTACACAGGAGACAAATAAGGTCAAAGGTGGCGTCTATTTGGATATAACCTTATGGCCGTCCATTCGGGTACAAATTAGACAGGTCTTTGAGAATGGTAAATTTATTCACATAAGGGCGAAACGCCCATATTCCACACCTCTGCTTTCAGAGGATCGTGCACGAGCCTCCTTAATCGTCAGTGGGCTCAGGTGGCACTTCTTCACCCCCATAGGAAAAAGAGGAACAAAGGCGCTCCGTTCACAGCGAGTGTCAGAAGCGAAACTCAAAGAAAGCCTATAGATTAACCCAGGGCCCACCCTTAGAGGTCTCAAGAAGTTGTCACCACGATGTATGAGTCGAAGGTAGTTGCTCAAAGATGAGGTCCCCATGAGGATAAGGAAGCTTGACTCGGGTGGCGATGACTATGGCCTCACAAGATGCAACAGGGGGCCCGGAAACGCAACCCAATTGGGCCTTTTATTTCTATGACCCTTAGATGGGCGTCACGGCAACTCTAAGATGGGAGCTAATGGGACCAAAAAAAAGAACTATGCTTATAGCAGTTAGGGGCAAAACTGATCAATCACCGCTTAGACCCCAGTTTCCTCTGTGGGCCTAATACCCAAGGCCAGCCAAGGCCAGGGGCAAAAGGCCAGGAAAATTATTATAATATACCCAGGCGAGGAGCCATCGATAAACATAGGGCTCATTATAACTTATTAATAACAAAATAAGATGATCCTGGTGATGGCAAGAGTTAGCATAGGAGCTAGATGGCACCGCAAGCTACATGGCGAATACCAGGCTTTAGATATCGTCATATGATCGCAGGAGCGGCAGAAATACTAGTTGCAAAGGCGAGGGATCCTCACTTTTACGATTTCGTAATGATGCACAAGTGGGGAGACAACCCCGAAAATCATGGTTGGTTGGATACTCATTCCTCTGGTGTTTCTCCGCCATAGAAATCAAGTGGAGGGGGACTCCGTTAATAAAGTGAGACTAGGTGATAGGCTATAACTCTATTTACATAATGAGTAGAGAGATCGCTAATGAAAGGAGAGGCCCAGTTGTAGAGGTAAGAAGGATTTTATCAAAGAGGAATACAAGAGCATCTGTTAAAATACTCAAATTCACCTGACCACTTTGACCTACCTAAAGCTTGAAGGTCATTTTTCTGTCATTACCAGTAACAAGAAAGGTTTGCAACTACTGGTCTTAACTGATGTTCTGTAAAAGTTAATGTTGCAAAATATATTATGGACAACCATAATTAAACCTTAGTATACAAGTGGCACACACATACAGGCATAGATAAAGTAGTAATCCCTTGTTTTAAATATCGTCTCTTAGTGGGGTTCTGCGTATATTATAAATCTTGTTAGATACATACTCTAGTAATGAACTCAACATAACGATATTATATACAGCTTCTGTTGTTCACCTGAACTGATGTTGAAGAAAAATATAAAAATAAAATGATTCAATAATTGAAACAATTCTAAACTAAAAAGAAACTGGAGATTTATGCTTCTCCTCTCTCATTTTCTTGTCTCTTCATATACTTACTTCTTAATCTAAATATAGAAACTCTATGATTTAACATATTTTCTCTCTATTCTAAACGTGGTCTTGGGGGATAGTCTTACTTAGTATGCTTTTGATCGTCAACAATTTCAAAATATTAGTAGACAGGAAGTCAGCTGAGGGAGTGAGTCCTAATCACTGTATTGTGCAAATATCTCAACCTCTACTAGTTAATGAATATTTTAAAATTCACACCTATAAATAAATATATAGTTCTTTGGGTGCCAATATAGTATATCACAAATAATAAATCAAAAGCTAGTTTCACAGTGTAATACCCTATAAACTACCATGGAATTAAGAGTGAATGGTTTATATGAAATTTTTTAATTAATAAATATACCTTTAGTAGAATCATTCCTTCTTGAGGGAAAAATTGCTGTGTGACATATATTAAAAATATAATAAAAGGCTCACTAATAAGACCTACTCCAGAGTACAAGCCTATAATATAGGGGTAGTAGGTCTTACCATAAATAGACTCTAGCGTGTTGTAAGATGTTGTAGGTACGGCTCAATGAGCCCATAGTACAAGTGAGCAAATATAGGTAGTATGACGCGATTATAATAGTATAGTCAGGCTACTCAATAAGGCTAAATAAATAAGTCCTCAGTTGCATAATCAATGTGCTCGCTCTAAGTCTGTAAGATCCCTGGATAAAAATGGCCCTACTCAATATATAAGTGGTTTCTCGCTCCCCACCGAGCCCTCAGGTAGGAGTGCGAGTAAAGAACCCGGATAGTGGGGAACACGCGGGAAGGGGGCCTTCAAAGCTCTTCACCAACATGGCAAGATTCTTCCCGGGTTCCTGAAAGGGAAGAATTCTCCGCATGTCATTCACGATGTCAAATCAGTGGGGAGGGAGGGGTATATAAGGTTGGAATCTTGAACGTCAGAAGAGCTAACTCATAAAGGTACAGCAGTCCCAGAGCGCTAAAGTGGTGTAAAAAAATAAGAGTGAGAAGCATCCAAAAAGACTCGCTCAATAAAATTGAATATTAAATCCATAACAGAAAATCTAGGCAATAATGACCAGCGATTTGCAGAATTAAAAGGTTTTCCTACGTTAGCGAGAACGTACCCACGAGGGTTTTCAACCATTGAAAGCCTCATTCCATATGATGCATCAACCTTTGCTCATCATTTAGATGGACCAAGAGAATCAGGCGAATACCGTAAGGCTAAATACCGCTTCAGGATGTGTTCGCACAATGAACGCACCAAATGGAACCAGGTGCTTCTATTGTCACACCCCTCTCAAAGGTAATTCTCTAAAATCTTATCATAATGGAAGAAATTAAATATCATTTGGTTGCCTCTATCTTTAATGGAGTTTTAAAATCGTGTTAGTCAAGAATTATAAAGTGCAGCCCTTAAGTGCGGAACTAGTGGGTTTTAAAGAAGCGAGTTTGGGTGGGTCACACTCTCAGAAAGCTGAGAAGGGAAAATGAGTTCAGGCCAAGTGTGTTAGTAGCTCTGACTCCATTTGCGGTCTCTGAACTGACTGTTGACGAATAATACCATTAGCCATAGAATATATCTTTGGCTTCATTATTTTATTTTTTATCAAATGATTTAAATTAGATTTACTTGCGAATATATTGTACCATTACCGCAATCCGACCCTTGAAATAAACAAAGCTTTTGCATATATATTATCCCCAACTATAGCTAAGGTTCTAGAATAGCAAAGATGGGCTAATTACAAGGGAAGTGCCTTTGACAAGTTATTTTGCGTAACAGTGGTCTCGGGGCGGCCGAGGCGCTTCATCGACATCAGAATGGGTAGACCCCATAGTTATACATGGTCCCCTGACAGGCATGCCGGATTTCTCAGAAAGAAAAAATAATGCAGGAGATGGGGGCAAAACCACGAAGCGTTATCATATGAAACCATTGTGAGATGCATGTCATGAAATGAATGTATTCAGGGCGGATCAATATGAACAAGGTACCTCATGTGAGTGCAGAGTAAGTACTATATCACAATAGGCTAAATAAGGCCCAGTGGTCTCGCACTACCACAGACTTATACCGCCTAGTAACAAAAACGTCTCTACATCATAAGAAGCCGGGTCATAAAAAGGTGCTCGAGCCAGTTCTCTCCCTTGATGATAGCCGTGCTAATCACAAGACTCTCCACTCAACAGGTGCAGTTAATTCGGCCCGGCCCAAGAAGAACAAGTCGTCGAGGGGCACGACATAATCGGATTTCGATGTCAGAGAAAGCTCTTTAGGGAGTAGCTCTCACCTCATAGTGTTTTCAATACAAAAGACCGGTTAATGCATAACAAATCATTATAAATATCCATAAGAGACAGTGGAGTTCCCAGATTAATCGACATAGCCTCTCAAATCTCACGGGTTCTCATAATGAGTAACATGATGAGAGTCCTCCGGCAGACCACGCCCTATTCAAAAGAAAGTTCACAAAGCTTTATGCCTCCAACAGACGGAGTCAGTCATAGAGAATTGTTCTTAGCGGCCACCAAAATTAATATCCAGCAATACAAACAATGTCTGACAGCGTGGGATATTGCACCAAAGAGAAAAGAGTAGTGGATCTTATATTACGCTCGTTCTGCTTATATTCATAAGAGTGCAAAGTCGACATTCTGATGGCTTAATCGATAGACCCAAACATATCGTAAGACTGTATATTCACGATGTTCCACCAGATGTAATCCAGTTGGGACTATGAGTCATCATGCGGTGGATTCCACGCGATTAAAGGATATAGGTGCTGTGTAAGGCTTAGAGACGTGGGCCTGAGGGCAGCGAAAGGCTTCTGTAAACTAATTAGATAGGCGAGGGGAGAGTTACCACAAACGAAGGAGAAAGAATGCCCAGGGCGTCTCGTCCCTGCTCACGATCACCATAGAATAAGAGCACAGACAGATAATGCAGTCACGGTGAGTGGATATATATCAGGCCCCATAAATAAATGGTGTAAAAAAACAAACACAAAATAAAAAATATATAATTAGTAGTTATATTCTACATCCTGGTTGGTCCTTCTCCCTACCGTGTCTCAAATGACTACTATAGGCGAGACATCTTCTAAACCTCAGGTTCTTTCTTGAAAGATGTGAAAACTTGAAGGGCGGGAGTGGGGCAAGGATATTAGAATTTAGGCAGGGGGCGGATACCCACATCGAAAATGTCTCGCTTGTCAAAGGGCGCCCAGCGATGACACGTGTGCACACATTGAACCATAGACTAGAAAGTAAGCCGCCCAATCAGTATGGTCTTTACTTACATTGCAAGGTTAGTCGAAATTCCATCAGTTGGAGCTACGTGTGAGCACGATCAACTAGAAACGAAATGGAATTCCTAGTATAGTGATACCAAGTGTATATACCTTAACAATAAGTTTGTCTAGATTACATAAGCGCAAGTTTAAAACTTCTAGACGACATTCAATATAGTTTTAGTAAATAACCAATCTAATCTGTTTTCTACTTTTATAGTTGTTGATGACGTAAAATTAATGTTTCTGATAATATTCTTTTTGTTTAAATAAAATATAAAAATAACCATATTGAGTAAAATTTTACTGAAGAGTATATAAATATCGTAACAAATTCCTGCAGCTAGCTCGAGTACTTTGGAGACTCGGAAAAGTTAAGATATCAACTTCCCAAGGGTGTTAGGTGTGTGGCTCACAAAGCAACTAAGGAGACTCTCCATCCTAAATCATTAAATTGAGATAAGAAACCTCTCTATAATGGCTATATGTGCTCGGATAAAGCAGTAGCTAAAAGCACAATTATTCACTAGGGGTTGTATGCAAGTTTCAATATCACGCATAAAAAGAACAGAAAAGCTAAGAATATAAATATGACACGCCCCTCAGTTGGGAAATTGAAAAAGGTGAGTGTCAATAAAGATAATAATAATGGATCATACATAGTTGTGCCACCTCCCATGGTAAAATATACTTGTTAATAAGGTTTAAATGAAGATAAAGATGTGATAAAGTGGCTAGTAATGGGCAAACCTAAATTAAATTATTTTAATCTTGTGACAGGGTTTCTAATTGGGCTTTCAAAACGCTCTCTCACACAAAATTTCAGTTTGGATATGCATTTCTGTCCGGTGAAATAATGCAGGCGTCGCTTTCCTTGGGGGAGTTTTAGTATCACACGCCCGAAAACTCCTCAGTTCAGATATAGATAGGTATCCGCAGTTTGTCGGTAGAACTTGAGATCCAGAAATTTATACGTCACATCTTATTCAATGTGCGTAATGTATCAAGTTGGGAATCGTTTGGTTTCAACTCTTGAATCTGATCTCCTGATCTTATGCTGATAATCATAATAGCAGGCCTTGGATCTCTAAAGTATAATTCCAATGGTACTCTCATTAATCTAATTAAAATAAATATCAAGTATTAATGAATCATATAACCCATTGTAGATTATACCCGTCTCAATTATATAGAAGAGAAGACGTAAAAAGAATTAGTGTTATAATATGTATCTATTCACAAAGCCTCCACAATGACTATAGGGTTTGACAAATAGTGAGTAACAAACTTTTTTATCAGTGTGTCCTATGGCTAGATTTTTGATTCTCTATTCGGACATAATGATTATTTATAGTTCCCTCTCACAGTACGGAGAGAAAATCTCACTGTTAGATCAGTGCCATTGAAGATACAGATCGGGACAGATCGTAGCTCAGTAAAAGCCTCTAACTATTGTGGGTCCAGAACATAGGTGAATTCAGATACAAACAACAATAGGGCGGTACTCTCTCAAATTAAGAACTCATGACAGAGCCTCCTTGAAGTAGTCACACAACTAAACGCAGGGCCCAAGGATGTACGCGAGAGCACACTCCCGTTACGAGAAAGAGCTTAACGGCTCCCGTACTACCCTATGATAGTAAGACGGGTTGGTCTGCACCTGAGCTTAACACGGAGACCATTCAAACAAAATCTAAAAGTCAAAGCCTCAACGCTTCACACCTTACCTACTTTTATTATATCTCTTGACTCGGCAATTCAATATGCGAATCCTTCTTCGAAGCCGTGTCG
>JABUQX010071231.1:0-29764 GCA_015478945.1 Trachelipus rathkii
TATATATATATATATATATATATATACTATATATATATATATATATATATATATATATAATATATAACTATTATATATTATATATAATATATATATATATAATATATATATATATATATATTAGAAAACTATAATGTGCTTTACTAATGGCTCAGCAACAGTCTATAAAACGATTACAATACCATGTATTTTAACCTTAAAAATTAAATTTTTTAACATGTTCATTTCTCTTGATGCCACCTATTTCATTCTGTTCTATGTACTTTCTGACAAACTGATAATTAAGTATAATTAATAGGTATTCTAATACCACGAAATAGACAAAAGGTTTTGTTTGGCTTTTTGAAGCGGCTGTATTCTTAAACCAAATGCAAAACCAAAGTCAATATGCAGGTGATCAGGAAACACTATCGTTAGTATAAGTGTGAAAATTCAGATTTAGCACTGTACCCCAATCAGAGATATTAAGTTCAAAGTTACGAGTTTCCGAAAAATGATTTTTGGACCACCCTGTAAATTTTTTTAAAAATATTCACCAAACTTCAAATAAGATTTAGGTTAAACCATACTTCAGTATGTATCATCACACCAAATTCATAGCGCTTAAGAATTATTCCTTCTTTTTATAATTTACACCACGGAAAATGGAAATTCTTCGATTTTTAATCACAATTTTCGGTATTCATTTCATGGTGAAAATATTATTTCTCCAAAAAAAACATTAAAAGGCCCAATGTACTTAAAGTATCCCTAAACAAATCACTCTCTATTGAACTTCGGTATAAGAATACCCAAGTATGGAGATATGGACTTAAAATGTTACTCTAATAAGTGATAAATTTTGCTCCACCTGGTAAAACATTTTGGCTCACCCTGTTACAACCAGAGTAAATCTACAAAAAACGAATGGTGGTTTTTGAACTCTCCAGGGATAACATTAACTCCATGCCAAAATATAAAAGTTTTCAAAAATTGTTCGAGCGCCAACTTCCATTATTTTGGTATGCAAAAAATGGATAAGACCCATATATATATATATATATATATATACATAATATATATATTATAAAATATATATATATATATAGTATATATATATATAGGCCTATATCTTATATATATATATATAATATATATATATATATATATAAATATATAATAATAAAATATATATATATATATATATAAATATATATATAATATATATATTATAAATATATAGGCCCTATATATATATTATATATATCATATTGATTATATATGTATATATATATATAATATATATATATTTAATATATATATATAGTATATATATATCATATATATATATATTATATATATATTTAATTTTTATAATTTTTTTTAAAAATAAATTAAATAAAGTAAATTATTACCTATAGGCAAGCATATATTATATATATATTATATATATATATATGATTATATATATATATATATATTATATATTAATAATATATTATCATATATAATATATATTATATATATTATATAATATATATATATAATATATATATCAGTGGAATAAATAATCCAATTTATCAAACTGGCTGGTAAGCCAGTGAGCAGTTAAGGAAATAAATGACTCGTTTGTTGAATATTTAGCTTATCCATATGTCTTAGAAAGATTATTCTTGATCAGCCTAAGATAACTCCTTGAATACTCCGACTCAGTTTACTTGTATGAAGGTTGCTAATATTCATCTCTCTACAAAAAATATTTCTAACTAGAATAAGAATATTTTGGCAGAAGATGGCTAAACAATTCTACGAGTCCCTGCTCTTCAGTTATTGTGAATGGCTGGTTATTCATTTGCAATAAAATTTGTTATTTTATGAAGAATTGCCTGTGATTTGGAGTCATTGATATTTCAAATTTTTGGGGGGAAGAAATTTTCCTCAAGACTCGCTTGTTTCACCGCTTCGATCTGTCCCTATTTTGGGGTGTCGTGTTCTAGAACAGCGATCTCCAAACTTTTTTGATCGCGTACCCCTAAGACGAAAATAATTACAAGTTTTGTTTACCCCTATAAGTGTGTAATATATATATTATTAATATAATATATGACGCGAAACAGAGGACACGGCGACCAAATGAAGTACCTAGCACTCACGTGATACACGATCATACACTCGCAAGTGAAAATGAGTCTACTTCTTTGGCATACCCCCAAGTATCACTTTGCGTACCACTCGGAGTACGTGTATCCCATTTTGGCGACCATTATTCTAGAAAACACAGGATTGCCCCTTTTATTATCCAAATTTTTTTTCCGATATTCTCAAAAATGATAATAACTATGATGTTTTCAAATAAGGAATAAAAGCATAAATTGATTTTTGCGGCCTATTGAAAACTTAGTGTTTTTGTTTATTTTTTATTAATATTAGTTCTTATTATTTGCAAATATGCTCTATAAACCCACCACATTGGCTGTTTTAATCTCTTAATTGCGACCTTCATATCACTTTCTGGGGAATGATCGCCTTCTTACCTTTGTTCATTACCCCTTTGAACAATGATTTTAAGAACTTGGCAGATAACGGTATTCGCCGCCAAGAGTTTTATCTTATCGCTTGCTTAAAGACTATACAAACTCTTGTTTTAGGCTGGCTGACCGCGGTGTTTGTACAGAAGCATTTTGTTGATATCAACATTACTCAAAATTTAGGAATTTCCTATTTTTTTGGGGTTTTTGTCTTTCAACAATAGCAAAAAAATTAGAACTAAAATTAACAAAAATTATATAGGATGGTCGACTCTTCTATCAAAGACCCCACTCGTCACTCCGCGAACCTAAAGAGACTACTTATTTGTTGCATACCCTTCCTTCGATGTTTCCCGCAGAAAATCCAGGATTTGCTCTCTATGGACCAACAACGTTTTCAGGACTTGCTCATCTCTGCTGATACGTCGTAATCCGTACAAAAGATTTTACGTGACGAGGTAATAAAAAATTTGCTCACAAATGATCAGGAAAACTATTTTTTGCTGAATGTCTCCAAAAGATACCCTTCCGCTCTTGAGATAAATCCCCACACTTTAGATACGACAATGTCTGTGACTTCTTACGGGTGTTAGATCTACAGATTTAAATTTTTTTCTCCAGGGCCGTCTTTTAGTTGTGTTTTGTCTAGGACCTGTCCCTGACGTTGTTATTCGACTCGCTAAGCACTGCTTACAACGTAATTAACTTTTATCACGTTTTGTATTTTTAAAAAAATTCTGAAGCTTTCAAAATTAGAGATGCGCAAAAATAAGATATTAAAATCAACGATAAAGTTGAAAGAAACTAGTCCCAAAATGGTTGACAGGGAAATAAAAAACTTGAACTAAATTACAGTAACCTACACCTAACCTATACCTACACCTAGGCTACACCTACACCTACCTAACTAACTCACACCTAAGTTAACCTAACCTACCTAACCTAACGTTACCTAAATCTAACCTAACCTAACTAACCTATCCTAGCTCTTACCTAACTCAACCTAACCTACTAACCTAACCTAACCTAACCTAACAACCTTAACGCTACCCTAACCTAACCTAAAGTTAACCTAACCCTTACCTAACCTAACCCTAACCTAACCAACCCTAACCTAACTTAGCTAAGCCTAACTAACCTAACCTAACCTACGCCTGACCTAACCTCAATTTAAAGACTTTGGTTTTAGTCCACACTTGAAAAACTGTAAATTACTATTTTTTTAGACTGTTTCTTACATCAAAAGGGTCACCTGAGCAAGAAATGTTTATTGAAACAAATAGACTAAAAATATCAAGAGAGGTTTTGTACAAAAACCTGACAATTTAAATGTGACTTTTTTTTTTTTGTCGCACCAAATCCAAGAAACATTACAATAACTGCGCAAAAAAGATACAATAAACTGCTCAGACTTTCAATTAATGTCGTACTTTGATTGCGGTTTCTATATTAAATCTGACAACATGGTAAAAGAGTGAAATCGTACTTCTAACACCTGTTGTGATTATGACCAGCTACAACTGTTTATACCTCTGCTCTATCAATTTTGCAAAATTATGTATAAAGCTTGTATAAATGATATATATTATATATATTATATATTTATATTACTCATATACTTTATATATATATATATATAATATATATACTACTCTATATATATTACTATTATCATATATTTATTTATATATATATATATATATATATATATATATATATTTCAGAGGTGCTGATTTCGCAATTTAAGTCCGCGATTTCCGCCATTTCGAACTAACCAAAAAAAATTGCGGAATGGCGATTGCGATAATTTGAAAAAAAGTTGGGGAATTGCAATTTCGCAAGAAGGCCTTTGAGAGCTGGAAGAGAGCTGAAGGTGAGATACGTGCACTTTCCACCTTCCTCTACTCATTACTGTCCCCTGCTAAGACTCATGTTTCCTACTCTCATGAAATATCCTATCTAATGCCACAGAGGGCTCTGAAGGGTGGATCCTCTTTTACCAAGTATACCTCCAATCTGTCCCTCTCTACATGCTCATAGTGGAAGATGATTGTTCAGCTTGTGGATCCTCTTGATGTTACTTCTTAGGCTCCAAAAGAGGCTCATTCCCCTGACTGATGTAGCACTCTTGAAGAAGTCTGGTGTATTGCTGAATTGAATAATATGCAGCCTTCTTGAATTTATGAAGTGGCTCTTCTAGGCCAGATGGGAGCGGTAAGTAGCGATGATATCTAGGAGTGCAGGAGTAGTGAGGACCACATCCAACAAGTGAACTAAGTTAAGTCAATTACAATTAGACATTAGGTTATGAATATACTCTTGCACTATATATATATCATATTCATATATATATTATACCTATATATACCTTATATATATAATTACCTCTTATAATAAAAATTATATATATGTATAAGTAACTATATTTATATTATATAATACTACTATAATACTATATATATATATATAAATAAAACCCTAAATATATAATAATATAAAACCCATTGTTAATACAGACCAAAAACTTGTATAATTTGTTATACTATAAACAATAACATTACAATCATATAAAAATTATAATAATATTACTATAATAATGTAAAGTCACAATCTTAATAAGATATAATTATTTTTTTCCGTAAAACATACCATCAAAGGGGGTTCCAAACCTGTTTACAAGACTTCAATCATGAATAAAAAAATAAAATAAATAGGCGATAGATTTAAGCCGATTTGCGATAACGCGGACGACGGCGACGCTAACGTCCGAAAAAAGTTTTACGGATTGGCGGAATTTCGATAGCGGACTGGCGAAGCAAGAAAAAGTTGCGCGAATTGCGTACATTCGCGGGAAGGTTGCAACAAAGTTAGCGGAATATGCGAATTGCGAAACTAACTAAAAAAGTTTTGCAGGTGTCCTGACCATCATCTGATATATTAATATATACTAGATTATGATATTATCTCTATATAATATAGGTATTAAATACCTATAGGGTATAATATATATATATATAAACTGTATTATTTTGTATTAGGTTAATATATATATAATTACTAATATAGGTATTATAGATCCGAGTCTCTATTAGTAATTATACGTAGGTCAGTATATACTACATATTATTATATCATATCTATATATATGATAAGTATATATTACTTTTAGTATGTACATACATAAATATGGATATTGGAGTCATTCATATTTTCATGTGCAGAATGAATAAAAGTTTAATATTTTTTCTTTTTACTGATATTATATTCCCATACCATTTCTCATGCTCAATATAATAATAATAATAGAGAATATAATTTAATAATAACAATAATAATTAATAATAATAAATATATAATAAATAATAATAATAATTATTTTAATAATATTAAATGATAACAATATAATTAATAATAATATATTAAATAAATAATAATACTAATAAATCATATTCATAATAATAATATACCATAATAATGATACTTAATAATATATATTATTATTTATTCAATATTTTTATCTCATTGTAATTATTCTATTTAATTTTAATTAATTTAATTCTTATTATTATTATTATTATTATTATTATTATTATATTATTTATTAATTATAATATGCAATAATATAAAGAATTTGAAATATATTATTTATTTTTTGTGCTCATTTTAATAATTTTATATTATTCAATATGCGATAACAGATCCTATTAGTTGTTAAATCAAGCACATAATTGTATATTTAAAGAGAATTGAGGTGAAACTTTCTTTACTCATCTCTATACTCCTCATTTCATATCTCTTTTTTTCATATATTTATTAAAATCTCACTCTCTCTCTCTACCTCTCATCTCTCCTCATACTCTCTCATCTTCTCTTCTCTGTCTCATCTTCATATATATTCCATTCGTCTCTCTCTCTCCTAAGCTCATGTGAAAATGAGGGGGGGGGGGGAAATTAGGAGACTAGGCGATGATACTACTTGGGATGTAGAGGTAGAGACAGACGCACGAGGTAGAAGAAGAGAGAGAGGAGAGAAGAGAGAGAGAGAGAGAGAGAGAGAGAGAGAGACGTCATTGGGGATGTTGGAGGAGACCTCTCCGTCCGTCCACCAGTAAACTGCCCACTGACTCCTCGTGCAAGTCAAAAACCTTCCATCGCTAACACTTCTATCATATCCGTGCATTTACCTGCTAGGGTAAATTGTTTTAACATTTAAAATTTCGATCAACTAAATTTCCAATTGGCAAATTAAAAAAACGATTATTTCTTGCAACTTTTATAAATTTATTTTTAATTCAATAATAAAAATATAATAATTTGTAAATTCACACAATATTTTTGTAAAATTTTACTACAAAAACTAATATTTTTGATAGGACAGGCACCTGGTAATTCGAAGCTCACATAAATAGTATAATAGCTATATATGTATTATATATATTATAACTATATTAATTATATTATATTATGATAATACTTAAATATTAATTAAACCTAAATTTTAATATTTTTAAATAGAGAGAGAGATAATTTTTTATTATAAAATTAAAATTAATTTCCACATTTTATTTCTAAAACTCTTTCTCCAAGTATTTATTGATTATTTTTAATTAAAATATTCTATATATTTTCTTTATTTATAACTGTATGTATTTATAAAAAAAAATAATATAATTTAAGTTATTTTACTACTATACCACTATACAGTAAATATATACATATCTCTCTATTTCTTTACCTCCTCGATCACCTACCTAGAAATTTCTTAAGGTATCATATCCTATACCTTTTAGAAGTGATTGCATTTGCAAAATTGTTATAAGAAATAAAAAGTTCTAAACTATTAGAAGCTATTTTTTTATTTGTATTCAAATTACATACACTATGATAAACATTACGTTTACGTAAAGTGACATACTCCACTCTTGTAACGATTATTATATAATAAAATAAATATCACTGTAGAAATTTCTAAAATTCACTGCATAATACTTGTAAAGTTGTTATAATTCTAATATCTAATGGATAAGTTTATCATTGTTCCAAAATTTTGTGTACTAAACTACTTTTTGTTATAAGGGTGTTCCAACCATCATTCGTGTATGTTTTGGTCTGTTAACTAGTTGTTGTTTTTTATATAATTAAATTTAGATATTTTTATTTTGGTTTCAATTATATTTTTATTAATTGTATTTATAAAAACAGCTATAACTTTTTTTTTCTTATTTTGTAAAACATTTAACTTTATACAAATCATTTTTCATGTAATTTTATTAAATGTACTTTTATAATAATGCTAGTAACATTATTTAAATCCCTGAGATATACCATATTTTAATATAAGAATACTACTATAATTATAGTTATTTATAAAGAGTTATTTTTACATTTAGATAAAAGTTTAGTTTCTAATAATTTAAATTAATCTTTGAATATATATAATTTTTTCTTTTTTTAAAGTTGGTATATTACAAATTTATTATTTAAATAGACTTGATACTGCAAAGCTAAATATATTTATAATTTTGAATTTTCCTATTAATATATATATTAATAATATATTAATTTATTATATAATTAATATTTCTGATCCCACACATAATCATAAAAGTTATTATTACTATCTTTTATAAAATATATATTTATTTTATATCATTCACATTACATTTCTTATATATAATTTCTTACATATAGATTATTTTAAACATAATATAATAAAACATTTTATATTTACAATTTATGTAATATTTTTATATGATAATAAACTTATTAATAATATATAAATATAATATTATTATGAATATTTTATTTATATTTTTATATCTAATTATTTAATATTATATTTATTATATTTAATTTCTTTTATATTATTTTATTATTCTTTTAAATATTTAACATTTTAATTTATATTACTTTAATATTCTTATATATTTATTTATTTATTTATTTATATTTATATATATTTTATATTTATATATTATATATGATATATATTTTATTATATTATATTATATATTTATATTATTATATTATTTATATAGATATATCATATATTTTTTTGTATATTTATATATAATATTATATATATATATATAAATATTATTGATATATATTATATGAAAAAATAACATAAATATATCTTCTTTCATAATTATTTATTTTATTTCTTTTTTATAAATAAATTTAATAATTTGTAGATGTAATACCATTATGTTATATCGCATTATACTATAAATATATAACTGTAATAATAAATGCATACCATTAAACCATGACATATATAGCTGCATACATCCGTTAATTAGGTAACGAAAATGCGCACAAAGAGGATATGAATCTGCACACGAACTCCCACATACATCTGTTGTCATTATATACTATGGTAGTAACATTTTATTATATGTTTATAGACGAACATTGATTCCGATTGAAAAAATGCAAATATCTTAGATATATATCAAATAAAGGGTTGTCCCACAGCCTCATACCACTATTTCGTTTCAAACAGGCAATTTAACAACAATCCCCATCATCATTCCACACAAACACAATTTATTCCACTATCTAACACCTAAACGACCACACAATATACTTACAAAACAACACTTAACACACACCAATACTTAGACAAATAAACACCTATCTCAACCAACTAATAAGCTGAACAATTTTTAGTAGGTTATTATACCAGGATATTCCAAATTTCCTATTCGTATTATTCAACAGCTAATATTTTTCTAACAGCACGCAAAGAAACCACGGATTTGGATAACCTTTTGATAAAAACAAAAAATAGCATATTTTCGATTGTTTATTTATTATAATCATCCATATTGGTCTATGAAACAAAGAACCTGTTTATACGCTAGTAAAGGTTTTTTAAACAGTCATAATACATCTATATTTATTTCTCATACTATTTGGGGGGTTACAATATTATAGTTTATTGAAAAATTGTTTTAATATATTAAACAAATTAGTTTGTGTCCTTCTTGGGATAGTTAATTATTTTCAGTATGATGGGTTTGGGATTGAAATATAAGAGTGATTGTGATCTGGATCCTGGAAATTCTGTACCATTATACATAGTTATGTAGTGGGGTTATATTAAAAATTAATTTGATTATATTCAAGTATTCTCAATAAAAGTAATAAATTTATAAGTAATTTTTTGTATTTTTATTTGAATACAAGGATATTATTTAATTTTTTTTTTTTGATTTATTTGATTTAAAATTTAGGGAAATGTTTAAATAATATAAATATATTAATATTTAATTTGTAAATATATATAATTTATTATATCTATTAATAATATCTGTCAGTTTTATTACTATATTTATTAAATTATATAATAGATACAATTATTATTTATTAACTTTATAGTAATAAATCTCATACTTAAATATTTCTAGACTCAAGGTAATATATTATTTATAAATAGCTATGAGTTACTTAATTAACTTATATGCATATGTCATCAACTATTCATATAATATTATTTACAAAATATTCCTCATGATACTAGCACACCCTTTATCCAGTGCTCACTACTTAGAAGTCACTATTACTACTATAAGTATGTCCAAATGTTAATTCTCATTATATAAAAGTCTGTATATATTTTTAGCCATTTTAATTTTTTATTTTTTATTAAAAAAAATATTCGGGTAAAAAATAAAAAAAAGTTTCCTGCTGACATCTCTACATTGTTTACAAATTATAAAAGTAATGTGCTAAATTCATTGAGCAAGAAAAATGCACGCTTACCCAAGAAATAAGTTACTCTTTATATAAAACATGGAGCCTAAAAAGTTTGTTTCATCTTATAAATATTTTCAAATTAAAAGCTAATCTAATTAAATCAAATAACACAGAGAAATATATATACTATATATATAATTATATATATTGGTATATATGTAATAAATATAATGTATATATTTCTATTTTATTTATATATATACATTTATTTATTTATAATATTATTGTAAATAATATATTTTATTTCCCTTGTGTTTACATTTGTCGTATTGTATTACTTTTCTTAATTAACGTTCCTTAAACACTTTTGAAAATATTGCTAAATTGTGGGTGAAATAAAGGAAAAACTGTTCATCAGTTTGGGGCAATATTTTTACAAAACGTTTTTTCCCTCAAAAATATTCTTGCCTTTTTGTGTAATAATCGGCAATATTTATCTTGATAATCTGGGAGGAGACTGGAAAGGAGAGTAATTGTTGGGCTAGTACTGCTATGTTTTTTTATGGCTAGTACTACTATGTATGGGAATTTAGCTTTGTTCACTTTCCACCAATTAGGAATTCTTCTTTCCAGATTAGAAATTGATTTTTCTGGTAAAAAAAAACTTCATTTCTTTAAGAATTTTTCAACCTTTTCAAGACAAACTTGGTGATTTTTCTTTGTTTTCCTTTTTTACAACTAACTGACTCGCTGTTCACTTCACTTTCTCAATACTTATAAAAACTGAGTAACTTTGCATAATTTCTTTCTTATGCTCTGAAATGTTTTGGGATACTTGGCAAATTTAAGCTTATTGTAAATGATATGCTCGTTTTCTCCTGGAAAATGACTCATCGCCTGAACTTTCTTCTGTACTGCTACTGCACTATTATCACTTTCTACCCTTCCATTATTTGCATATTTTCTTTCAAGCATCCCATTTTTCTACTTCAATTCTCCTTTATTTCTTAGAAAATAAAGTCAGTTAGTATTTTGGGTCTACCGGCTGTTGATTTTAAAACAATTACTGTTTTGATTTATGCCTATTGATGCCTTTAATTCCTCTTCATGTTTATCATAAATTAAACTCTAAAATGCCTTCTTCAGCTTCTTCTTTTTCTCTGGTGTCATCCTCAGAGTTTGAGAGATTTGCTGGAGAGCTCCAATATGTAGAATAATTGATTTGAATATAATTGAATTTTTGGCAATTATAGTTCTGGTAAACCATGAGAAATGGGTTGCCACCCTTCTAGAAATTTTTCCGAGTAATATTGGGCCCGTTTATTAGCAGTCCCCCAAGCCTTAATGATAAAATTCATTGTTTCCTATAATTATAAAAACTTGCAGAGGGTTTCCTTTTTTCAAAACACTAAATTTCCTTTCTAGAATTAATATGTGCGGATTTCCACCTTTGTTATTAACATCTTTTGAATTGGCATAAGTTGGCTTTGAAGATGTGGATCCAAGTTCTCTGTTGTTTCTTCTTTTAAATTTATCTTAAAGAAATCACCAAATAGTCAATTATTTACAAATATTCTATTTACATTTTTCTCTCTAATTAATAAATGTCAACATCCTGTTTTTTTCTTTTGGATGTACATATATTAGGCTATTTCTTATTAATTAATTGAAGTTTTTATTGAAACCGCAAAACAAACTTGTGTACCCTGCTAAATCAGTTCCAAGTTTTTCATGTTTAATATTCTCCATCTCGAAGGCATCAACCTGGATTTACGTTTTTGGAGTGAATTCCGCCATTAATTCATACGTAATTTTCAAACTCATAGTGATTTTCATTCCAGAATTGTAGAAACCGCTGGAAAAATCCTTTCCAATTGGGCCACAAGTCCCCCCCATTTTTTTTTTTCACAAACATTCGTGGTTAAAAGTCCCAGAGTGAGGCAAGTTAAAAGAATAAATGAGTCGTTTTTGAATATAGTTTTTTAGCTCTCGTATATTCATCCGTAGTTAATTATAATCTGATCACCATTTAGTTAACTTCACCTCGAATAATACTGCTGATCTTCTCATTTATTTTCCCTGTAAATATGAGAGTACAATGGTAACAACATTTTCCTTCTAACAGAATCGAACATATGTATTTTTCTACTAGGAAAAATCAAGATATTTTTGGGTTTGAAGAAATGTGGCCAAATAAATCCTATCCTTTTGAATCCCTCTATTCTGTTGTACTGGTTGATAATTGGCTTGGGGTTTTTACTCCCAATTAGCGTATTTAAATATTCATTAATTTTTCCTTGGTGATTCCATCCGGGCGCCACATTTGGTAGATATGCCAAAAATTCTTTTTTTATGGGTGAGAATACCCTCCTCAAAACTCCACACTTTATTTTTCTATTAGGTCATTTGGATCTTTTCCTTGCTTTTCTTTGGTGGGTTTTCCCTTATTTTATTTCCTGCAAATTCAATGTCTTTTTTCATTAAATTTTTTGGAACATTCCCAAAGTACTATCTTCTTTCAATGATGATTTACACTTGTTTTATGAAGTGGTGGTTGTTTATATACTAAATAACACTAAGATTTCTTGTTTATGTTTGAAAAAGTTATATATAAATATTTTTTTTTTTTTTACATTTTCCCTTTTATTAAAGCCATTTATAAAGGATAAGTCTTCCTTACAGAATTCGGTTAATCCGGCCCGGAATCACGGCCGGGAATCTGTACTTTTTTTGTTCCGGCTAATTTCCCCGGTCGGGCCCGGAACTGAAATTTCAAGTTCCGGTACAACCCCCTAATAATATATATATTATATATACTAAATATTAAAATAATACTAATCTATATATACTTATATATTATATATATAATATAATCATATATATTATTTATGTATCTATATATATTATTATTATATTATAATATTATATATATATTTACTATATATTATATATAATATTATATATATTTATATATATTATTTATATATATATATATATTATATATATATATATATATATACAATATATAATATTTATAAATATATATATTATTATATATATATATTATATATTATATATATATTATTATTATATTATAAATATATATATATATACTTTTATTATATATATATTATATATATATGATGATTTATATAATACACTATATATCACTATATATATATTATATATATATATATAATTATAATATATATAATATAATTAAAGAAGCTTCTGTGAAGGGAATAAATTTTAATTCATTTTTTCAAAAATATCAATTAATATATTATAATTTTTGTGATCGTTAATTTTGTGGTTAAAAGGTAGTTTTTTTATTTTTATTATTTTTTCCAAATGTTTATTAGCCAAGTACCTTTTTTTTTTTTCTATGTATAATTTTCAGCCCTTAATATAGAGGACCAATTCAAAAGTAATTTTTACTAAATTTTTAGTGCTACGGATATATATTTTAGTGGTATAGTTTGTTCATTGTGTTTTTCAATAACAATATCGTGGATATTTTGTAGTAAATATTGGACCATTTCGATGAAACTTTGGATGGAGTGAAAATGAGTATGTCATTGGTATGATTAATCATGGCCAAGGAAAAGTTTGATCGTTCGAACGTCCCCCGAATCCCACCAGCCTCCAGGCGTTAGCAAGTAGTTGCTGGGCAAGTAAGATGTCTATGGTTAGGTTAAGTTAAGGCTATTTTTGCTTTTTGGGGTTCATAGAAAGGTAACCTACAAGCCCGATCATCGGTTTATAGCATATATATATTAATAATATTATATATAAATATATTTATATATATATATATATATATATATATATATAGTATATATATAGTATTATTATTAAATAATATATAATTAATTTCCACCAATAAACTATTGCGCTCTACTCCACACGCTAAAATACTATTTGTGTATCAAATTTTATAAGAAAAATATGTAATACGATAAAACCTTTTTATCTTCAGTATAAGAACTTATTTAATCCTGTTACTATTAATGTTGCTCATGTAGTTGAGTATGTAAGACCACGCGGCATATCGCTGGGATACATGCGATTATACGCCTAGAACAATCTGACTCAAATGAATCGCGATAAAAGCGGGAAGGGGTAATGAAGGTTGAGTGGCTTGCCGTACTGCTTTGTATAACTGGTTTATGTGGGATCACTCCGCATTTAATTAGATATCAGATTTAGATATAAAGCATAAACATATTATTAAAACATTTCAATTTAAAAAAATTCAATTTTAAAAAAATTTTAATAATTTTATAATGAACACAATTTTTTTAAATAACAATTTTTAATATAAATTTTTGTAATTAAAAAATAAAATTAAAAAATTATTGTTCAACTAAGAAAGAACAAATATGAATTTTATTTTCAGTTATTGCTTAAAAAAGAAAATATATTAAAATATAAATCTTCCTCCACTTCAAATAATTGATAATGCCTGACCGAAAAAGTAGTATACATCAATGTATCAGAATACATTCTAGAAAATTTTCATCAGTAATATTCTCTCTTGAGTTTCGAGTTTTTTGCTCAACAACGTTTCAGTGTACTTGCAAATAAATTTTAGTTAAGTGTATATTTATACTGTTCTTTCTTAACATACTATATAATGGTAGCTAATAGAGTTATTCACAATGAATTGTCTTTTTTTACGCACTATATATAAGTAATTATTCTAATACTTACAAGATATGATTATTAGTTTAATAATATTATTTAATATTATAGTTAATTTATTAATTTAATTGTATATTGAATAGATTATTATAATTAATATTATATAAATATTAATAATAAGATATTTATATAGGTTAGATATTGATATAATGTTAAAGATATCAACTTATAGTAATAATTATTATAAATATATTATTTAATTTATTTTATTTATAATATATGCGCTATCCTCTATTTCTCATTAAATTTATCATATTAGATCTTTATTTATATTATTATTATTATTAGTATATTAATATATAATAATATATACATAAATGTGTTTGATATTATTTAATACTAATATGAATGTTTGTAGTTATATATTTTATATATTTAATATATTATATTATATAATGTATATATATTTATATATATATTAATATATATTTATTTTTATTATAATATAATATTATTATATATATATTAATATTAAATATATATATATATATTATATAATATTTTTACTATTTATATGTTTCTATATATTAATTTATAATATATAAATATATATTATATATAATTAAAATACGTTTTTTACAGTGTCTGTATTTTAAGTTCCCTGGGTAGTTCAGTGGACATGTGCACTTTACTCAGCCTAAAATAAAGCTAAGTGTATCCAATGGTCGCAATTACGTTAGTCGGTGATTGTAGATATATGTGGAGTACTATTATACTCGTCTACTTGGGTCTTGGTACTTCTCCTGCGTTTTCGGAAACGTTAATTGTATAATTGTCTACACCCTCTACTTCTATGTATTTAGGGCTACATCTGTCCCGTGAACGGGTATTATGAGACTTGCGTCCTTAGTTAAATTAATTTAGTCAGATTACGCATCGAGAAAGTCCGATTAATCATGGAACACGGGCCTAATAAACAGAATCCAAATCGCATTGGCTGGCCATAGGGCATATCGCGGATGCCGGTTTAATAAGTTTTTATTAATTAACCTCTTAGATTAATGTCAGTCAAAGCACGCTATGCAATGTTAGATCTATATTAACCATCTGAGTTTGAGGACGATAAGCTAGAGTGAGTAGGGATAATACTCAACAATTTTCTCTAGCTTTTAACACATTCTCTTTAACCTTAGGCACCCTCGTCTAACTTACTAGGCGAAAGTATCCTCTTACCTCTGAGTATAGGAGAGCGATATTTTTATTATTTATATATATATATATATTTAATATAATTATATATTTTTATATAATATTACTATTATATATAATACGTATATTATATTAATATATTATTATTTTAATATATTATATTTATTTATATCATATTTATATATATATAGTTTATATGTATATATAAGTATATTATATCATTATTACTAGTAATTATATTTTTATATATTTATTATATATATATTTATTATAATATATATATATTAGGTTTAGTGATATATCGGGGATAGGTAGATTGTAGTATTATTTTTTTCTATTTTATTATATTATCGTAATTAATATCATCCTGCCGTTTGTATATCATATTTATAAATATTTATTAGGCAATTTATGTATTATATTCATAATCGTTATAATTATAGTGTAAACTACGATTTATAGAGTATTATAAGTTATAGAGTAGAATATATTTATATCATATATATAGAGGACTGTGATGATCCTGAATCGAAAAACTATAAATAGATTTTGGTCATAAATACATTAGTATAGTTTTTAGAATATTATAGAAATAGTTACTTTCCTAATAGAAATTTTTAGAAGTACTAACTTCTTATGGAATATCTAATATATATTTATATAGTATAGTCAGATTATATAAGAATTTTCTTTTTTACACATTTTCAGCTTCCTTATCATTTATATTTCATTTCATAGATTTTTTAATTAATTTTTATGTTTATTAATAGATAGAACTAATATATAATGTATATCATATATTATAGTATATATATATATATATATAATTATATATATATTATATATAATATATTTATAATATATATATTTATTATATAATGTTTATTATATATTTATTATATTATATATGTATATATTATATTTATACTAATGTATAAAGACATTAAATCGTATCAAATATAAAAATTTATCACACCAACATAATCCTCAAATCCCGATGATCGAAAAATTGTTGCAGGAAAAGTATTTGTATGTGAATTCCTGACCACAGTAGACAACGAGTGCACGGATATTGAGTCTGATAGCAAGCCCTTGCTTTTCAGCGCAACGCCAGTCGGATGTGCTGTGCCACCCCGGGCGTGTGGTTTCGTATACTAATACGCAGGCCTTTCCAATGCGAGTAGCATGAAAAGAGTGATTTGTATTTGAATTAGATTGGTTCTGTTTGTATTTTGGTTGGCTTATGTTTGTGAGTGTTTTGTGTTTGTGCATTGAGTATTAGTGTAACTACATTATGCCGTAAAACTGGCGTTATTTTTTTCTTTATATAATCCGCGTTCTTAAGGCGAGCCAAAAAAGCTCACCTGAACCCACTGAGTCTAAAACGTGTGCTTAAAATATAAGTATATATATTATATATATAATATATATATATATTATATATATAGTAATAGTATATATATATAATATATATATATAATACATATAATATTATTATTTATATAATTATATTTAGTATATATTATTATTATACTTATTAGAATACAATATAACCTACTATATATATGTGTGTGTTTAAATATTTGCATTTAGATCGCCATTTAATTTATTTTAAGATGTTTCTTAAGATAATAAGAACATTAAGGTGGGAAGAGGTAGAAGGAGATTAACTGCCTTCTCTCCGAGGTTGAACCCCGTCATGTTGCGAAATGAGACAGATATGCTCGATTCTTTAGATTGCTGACCATCCCCCCAACCCAAAAACGTTTGCAGTTCAAAACGAATTTTAACTTTTTTAAATGCAATCGAGTCCCTTCAATGCAGCGAGCATCACAACAGTTTCTCAGCCCTGTAGTTTCTTTCTATCCCTCAATGTTTTCTTAATAATTATGATCTTAGGTATTTTTTTATTAAAACAATGTAACTCTAGTCGGTAATTAAAAGCATCGGAGGCATAATAGTCCCATGTTCAGCAACATGCTGGTTGTTTGCAATCCGAAAAGGCAGTAAATTTCTTTACCTTCCCACTTATGTTTCTTACTATACATTATATAATATATATATATATGATACTTATATATATATATATATTATATATTAAGTATATATATTATATATATATATTATATATATATAGATTATATATATGATTAGTATTTTATATATTTATATAGTAAATATTTGTTTTATGTTTATTGTGAGAATTAATATTTTGAAGAAGTGTTGTGGGGAGATAAGTAGTTTTGGTTATTTTCTCCTGATGTGTGTGTAAGATATA
Source organism: Trachelipus rathkii (assembly GCA_015478945.1). Taxonomy (NCBI): domain Eukaryota; kingdom Metazoa; phylum Arthropoda; class Malacostraca; order Isopoda; family Trachelipodidae; genus Trachelipus; species Trachelipus rathkii. Next base: position 18,340 of record JABUQX010071231.1, read on the forward strand.
TGAAATTATTACCTAAAATGAGATAATTGATAACTATGAAAAATTTATCTTCATATCCTCCAAGGTATAATTCCTTTTTACTAGCTAGACTGAGCTTACTTTTACTAGCGTTCTTAAACTTAACTACTACTACTACTACTTATGAGCGTAACTGACTATTAACTAACATACTATACTTACTAACAGATACTAGTTTCATAATTTCTTAAGTTATATCTTTATCCTAAATGTTAAATCCTATTATACTTTCTTAATCTACTTTTTAATTCTGTATCGTAAATCTGCATACCAAATATAACTCCATTCATTCTTGGCTCAACTCCTAAAAGCAAACTCACACCTACGATTTTTTTTATCCTTTTATACCCAATAATTAAAAATCCTCAAACTCCCTCCAATATCACCTCATCCCACACCTCTGCCCAACCCCTAAGCCACTCCAAAACCAGACTCACCTTCCTAATCCAATGCAACCGCCAACCCGCTATACATTAACCAAATAGCATCCTAACCCATAACAATACTTCTTCAAAACCCTCAAATTCCCCTCGAATACCTCATCATAAATTATGTTAATTTCATCTCTATAATATAAGTAAATTAAATAAATCTTGTCTTTTGATTATTAGAAATTCGATTATATTATCGTACATTCCGATTTGTTTTCTCTTAACGAATATAGTGTTCTTTCCCTGTTTTCAAATAATTTGATGTGTACTTTCAAATTTCTGTTTTTTTTTTAAGTTTTCCAAGATTCCATCTCTTTTTATAATTATTTGATTGTAAAAATTTTTATTATTTAACTTTGCAAATACAACTTTCTTCTTAATTACTAAAACACTGATCTTAAAATATTAACTTAACTAATATTTTTAACCATTTGAATTTAAAGTCAATGTTTAAGAAGTTTCACTATTTTTTTATAATGTTTTTAGTAACGTTTTTTATTTTTAGTTAATATTTTGTTTTTGGTATTATTCTAGGTTAATTTGTTTATTTATCTGCTAACTTTTTTAGTCATCTTTAATTGAAGTCATTAATAATATAAATTTCATTGTTCTTCTAAACTATTTTAATAATTGTTTTATTGATTTTTTATCGTACTACAGTTCTTTAGATTAAATTTCTAGTTTTTATTCTATGTTAATAACAAATATTCTTTAAATCTGTTTTAATCAAGTTTTAAAAGGCTGTTTGATTTGGTGATTTTTTTTTCTTTAATGTTGTTTTTAAAGTTTTTTGTTTGGTTATTTTCATACCAAGAATTTTTATCTTGATTATCTTTATGTCAAATATATAATATTTCAAAGTATTTTAATATGATTAATTAATAATTATTAATTAATTAATAATTATATATGTAAGTAATACTTTTAAATCATTAGAACTAAGGTATTTTCCCCTTTATTTTATAATAATAGAATTCTTTTATATCAACTTATACAATTTATATGATAAATAAGTCTCTATATTCAAATTGGATCATTATTATATATTATTTTAATATTTAATAATATATTAATGAATATTTAAAATGAATGGTTTTGATTTGTCATAGTTTGTGTTTGGTCTTTAGTATGGGAGTGATACATGAGTTGATACAAAGTACTGTGAATAGATGGATTTTAATTAATTTGTGATTTTTATTCTATCTCTCAGTATCATCTAAATTCATACTATTTCTTTCTTACATTAGCTGAATGCAATATTCTTTCCTCTATCTATACTACTACCTGTACTACATATATCTAAATCATCATACATTATCTCAAAAACTCTACTATAATCTTCTCATTCATCAAACTCTAATCAGTGCTCATTACTGTATACACTCATAATTTTGCTAATAATGGTATACATCTCCTACAAATCATTACGTCACATTTTTGGTTGCATCGGTAACTTTTTCAGGACAGTATTTATCAGATTTGAATTAATTTATAGAACTTACTAATTTATAACAAATCAGTTTATTTAACTTTTAAAAACTATAAGTAATATTTAGTTAGGGAAAGTAAAATTTTTTTTCTTTCTTATTCATTTTTGTTTACTTGAAATTTTTAGCCTATAATAATGGATAATTATAATTAATTTAAATATACACTAATAATCATATTAATCTCATTAACATTACGGCAAATTTACCATTGTTAAAAAATATCTCATTCTCGTTCTTCTCCTATCTATCTATCATCTCTCTCTATTACATAATAATATATATGGACATCTACTTTCTTTCTTCGGATTTTAGATTACATCCTTATACCACTTCTGTTCTACTCTCGGTATTCCTCATAAACCTACTCTCAGCGTACTCTGCGTACGAAATGATCGCTCTTTTACAACCTCAACTTCTCTTCCATTCTATTCTGCTCTCGCATCTCTCGTCTAGTCTTTTCAAAGTTGACTTTAAAAGGTATTCTATTTGTAATACAAGATCACCTTGAATGTTTCATACTATGTTGTTGTCCAGTTAACAACGTGCATGTTCGGTATTTATTTTTAGACCTGCCAGAAACTATTTATGTACATGCTTTTAAATCATTTACAAAATACTTATGATAACATTTAAATATTTTCTCGTCCTCTCTTCATGAATTTCATTATCCAGTCAATATTTACAATAATAAGTCATTTTTTCATCTTACCTCCTATTGCCAGTAAACTATACAAAACAATAATATTTTATTGGTAAAGAAAATTTACTTTATCATATCCATCTCTACCATCTTTTTGTTTTGTCTTACTTTGTACTTTGTCTTTCAATTCTTTTTTCTATGCATCTCTCATATACATTTAAATCTATTTATACTGTATCATCTTATCACGTCATTAACATTTAACCAAAATTAGCATTGCTTTAAATCAATTAACCTTACGTGCTACTTCAATTCATTTTCTCTTTCTATTTTTTCAAAAATACATCTTCGTATCTAACTGAGGTTAGAGCTTATAAGGATCGAGAGAAATGATATTCACTGTGAAATCTATATATATTTGAGTTCTCATATTACATCTGTGAAAAAGTTATATCTTATACTATGTCGACAATGGACATCGCTTTAGCATCTTATAATTTTAATTCGTTAATACAATAAAATGTTTTACTCTTTTTAAAATTGATTTTAATATTTAACAATCTTTATTTATTTTTTTTTTTTTTTTTTTTTTTTTTTTTTTTTTTTTTTTTTTTTTTTTTTTTATGTAAGAATTTTATCAATACTCCCATGCATAAATCACGGAGAATATCAGTCTATTTCTCCATATACAAGTATAGTCTGTATAAGTAAAAATTATTATTCTGTTTCATACTTCATCTTTCTCTTACTATGCTAATACTACTCTTTATTCGTTATATTTTAATACTTTCTCTACTCATCTCTCTCTATCTTACTTTTCTCTCATATATCTCTCGTTTTCTTAACAGACTTGTCATATTTACTCTATTATATATATTTAATTATATATATATATATATTTACTATATTATTAATATTTCTCTTACTCTCTATTATTTTTTCTGTATTACGTATTTTATCTAGTTTCACTTTTTATCATCTTATTTTATTACTTTTCTCTCTCTGTCTTACTTTACTTTCATCTTCAACACTTCTCCCTTGTCATCTCTATTGTTAATCTCTTATAGCTAAAAATTCTACCCTTCAACTTTTCTCCTTCTTTACTTTCTTTTTTCCTTATTCTATAAATGATTATAATATTATTGAACAAATATATTGAATAATACTATTTTTCTTTGCTTTCTACTCTATCTATTATTCATATATATATCTATATTATTTTATACTTTTCTTATTCTTTTTCTATTTTATTACTACGTTATATGCGCTGTCACTGTTCTTATACAACTCTTATACTGTTCTTACACTGTCTTTACTGTTCATCTTGATATCATCTTAGTGATCATTACTGTGTTCTTAGCTCACCTGTTATCTATCGTATGACTATAGTGTCTCTCTAGATTCTGTCTGTTCATGATTCTTGTTCAGATTACTGTTCTATAGTATTAGTGTCTGGTCTATCGTTACTGTCTGTGTCTCGTTCTATATATTATAGTTCTAGTACTGATTCTCTGTTATTCATTATAGTTACTACACTGTCGTATATGTATACTACTATATCTCGGTTAACTCTCTCTCTCTCTCTCTCATATATATATCTACATTACTATTCATATTTTAAATAATTATATAGACTATATATTTATACATATATTACTATATATTATACTCTTCCTATCTTATACTTACTTCTCTATATATCATATCGCTGTGCTCTCTTGTTTGCGAGTTCGTCTTCCTCCTCGTCCCTTCTATGTGTGTTAAAAACATTGTCTCTGGCCCTCCTTAAATAATATAAAAATTTAAATAAAATCCTTACAATGTAAAAAATGCCTGCAGTTCATCTACTTAATAAGCATCCCACCCGCCCCCTCACCTACTAGTGCCTGCAGTATATACAAACAAGCGCACCATATTCTACCATTTATGGTAATTGTGTATTTGTACATCTATGTTTTATCTCAGTGAGGAAATGAATTTTTCTTTTCTCTTTTTCTTTTCTTTACTCTTTTACAGAGCACTTCTGGTGAACTTATATTAAACACAGTTCTTTTATTTTTCTCAGCATGGTTCCTTTATTTTTCTTAATCTTAATAAATTTATTATCACTTGACCTATAATTTCATATCAAGGAACCATTTATTGTGTCTGATCTGTCGTTGTCTGTCTGTTCATAACATATACGGTAACCTCTCTCTCATCCTCTCTCTCTTCTTACTCTCTACTCATTATACGTATATCTCTCTATCGATATACAACTATGACTATCTCTCTTATATCATTTTCTCTCTTATATGTTATATTTTTAGCTTGTCTTCTCTCTCCCTCTATATCTCCCTCTCTCTTAGATATAATCTTTGTTTAAGAGACTCTATATTTGCTCCCGTCTCTATTCTATTATTATTATGCATCATTTTTATCTATTCACTGCGTAACTCTCCTATATCTTGCAATTCATCCTATCTTAAGCGATCTTCATAACGTACTCGTAATTCTCTTCTCTCTCTCTCTCTCTCTTACTCTCTCCCTTCTCTCTCTCTCTACCCTTCCTGTACTCTCCTTTATAACAAATCTAATTCCCGTCGATACCTTCACTCATCTCCATCTCTTTCTCTTCTTTTCACTTTATCTTTCTCCTATTCATTTTCGTTTTATCTTATAATTCTCTCCTCGTCTTTCATATTACTCTCTCTTCATCTCTACTGTCTCTCTCTCTACTTCTATATTAGTTATATTATATTATAATATATATCATCAACATATTTTATGTATTTTATATATATTTCTCTATATACGAAAATTTTGCAATACAATAAGAAATAATAGTGAACAACTAGTTCCAAAAATCTGTTCATGTGTAATATTAACTTTTGATTGAATACAATGTTAAGTGCAATATATAACCATTTTTTTATTATGTAGTATATTCCAAGTAGAAGGAATATATTTATTTAGATTTAAATATTAGTTTTGTATAAGATTATTAATAGATTTATAAATCTTTTCTTCCTTATTACTATTATATTCTTTATCTATATTACTTTTACCCTAAGGTATTGAAATTGAAAAACAAGTTATATATTTACAGCGACAGGTTTATAAATCTCATTATAATTTTTATGTTTGCTATTTTTATATAAGATTGTCCTTGTAATGACAAAATAATATTTATTGCATATAGATTACTACGGAATTGATTTGTAATATATTGAGTTTTACTATAATTATAAATAAGTTTTTATGATGTATTTGTTAATATTGAGTCGCTTTTGTGGAAGTAGATAGATAGAGTGAATTTAAGATATATGTTTTCAATATCTGCTTTTATGAGTAGCGTTATGTGTGATATCTATGTGTTAGTTTGATAGAAAGATGACTACCAAGCTCCAATAATACACACTAATAGATATAATAAGATTGATAGTTAGTGAATATAGATAGATAAGATTAAGATAAGAAGATAGACAGAGATAGTATAGATATATGATGAAGATTAAAGTACGATAGATGTTAGTAAGATAGGATTAGTAATTAGTAGAATAGTAGATAGATTATAAGATATATGATATAGAAGATATACATTAGATAATTGAGTGTAAGTGAAAAGGATAAATGATAAGAAAAGCATATATAGGTAAGGAAAAGAGAAAAAATAAATGATAGAGAAATGAATATACATATATATAAATGATCGCTGTTATTAAATAATATAAAGTATTAACTATTTATAGTCGACAATTGATGTGGTATTAATTTTTGACTTGTTATTTATTTTGGAAAGTTGAAGTGTAGATTGATTTTTTGTAATGTTATTGAGGAGATATATAAGAGAGAGAGAGAGGAGAAGAGGAAGAAGCAGAAGTGATGCATAATTTTGATGTAGCTTAGAGTAGATATATTATTATGATATAGAATATATATAGGAGACATGAGAGAAAATTATCATAAAATATAAAATAAATATTTTCATTTTCTTTGTAAAATAATTTGAAAAATGAATATAAGTTATTAGTGATTTTGATGTTATCTCACTGAAATAGACTATATTTCATTTATAAGAAAAGTATATATATATTATCTAATATATAACTCACTCGTATCGCAAATCGCGCTCGTTTTTCATACATCTTTGAAATCACGTTCTACGTATTAAAAATAAAAATACCTACAAAAAACTATATAATACAACTAATACATAAATTCGAAAAATTATAAGTAACTTTTTATTTAAAGAGATTTCCTATTTCACTCTGCAATTATTTGCAATTTATCTATGTGTCACGCATAATTTATTAAATACTAGACAATAATACACCTTATATGAACAATAATACACCATATAATATATATATCCTTTATATAATATAATCTAGATTCATCTTATATATAGTGTATATATAATATATCTATATCTTATATTAAATAATAATTAATTTATATTATTATTATATCTCTATATATATATACTATTATTTTATAAGTTTTTACATACTTAATATATCCTAATACAATTTTATACTATTATAATGTTTAATAATATCTATAGTAATATAATTATATATATAAACATATATATATATAATATAATATAATATAATTATATTAATATATATATATAATATTTAACTGATTATATATATTATACTATATATAGTATATATATATATTATATATATATATATACTATATATGAGTATATAATTATATATATAGATATTTATATAAATATATTACATTATATATAATTGTATTATATTATAATAATATAGTGATGTGTAATGTTTGTGTGTATGTATTATATATATAGTTGTATGTGTGATGTATGTATATGTGTGTGTATATATAATGTATGTGTGTGAGTTGATGAATTGGAGCATGATATAGAACTTAGTAATATGGAATTGAACCGTTAATCAAAATAGTTTGAATTGAGGCAACGTTAAATCAAAGTTAATTAAAATAATTTTTAACTAGGAATACTTACGCAATAGCAATGGTTTAATCGCCATTCACATACTTCAATGTTAAATTTTCAACATATTTAAGGTAGTTAATATTGAGTTCTTATATGCTTCACTATAATCATATTTAGAACCGTATGAAACTGCTAATTACGTTCAAAGTTACCGAAATAATAAAAAAAAAAAAAAAAAAAAAAGCTGCATTATAAATCTAAGAAAAACTAAAAAAAAAATAGTAATAATATACATTACCGGAAATAACCAAGTCCATAATGTTTAAGACAAAATCTGCATTCTAATTCCCTAAAATTCTAAATAGAGGTATAATTATATTTTAGCAATACAAGATGAATACCGAAAGCTTTAAAAAACTAATATTTAATATTTGAATATAAGATATATTTTTTCGACGTTTATAATAACAGCTGTGTTGAATACAGTTTAACAATTTAATAGAATAATAATTTAAAGCCAATAGTTATTATTTTAATAATATCGCAAATCAATTTCAAAAGTTTGGAGTTATTTTTATTAACACATGGAAAGAGTATATCACACACATTTTCATATAATATTATTATTCTATTCACAGAAGAGCTGTCTGAATTTATGTAATTTAATAATATATTATACATAGTTAAATATAGAATGCATTTAAGTTATTAGAAAGTTGAAGATATCCTATATTTATTATAATATATATTTATATGCTTATAATATATTAATAATATATCTTTATATATATATATTAATTATAATATATCTATATATATATATATGATATATATATAATATGAAATATATAATTATATTATATATTATACTTAAATTATATATATAATAAGTTAATATTTATATTTATAAATAAATCTGTTAAAAATTGTCCAGTGGGTTTGAAACCCTTTACTCTTGAAGGATGTACTATCCAAGCTAAGAGTGTTTCCTACTTATATTGAACCCGATTGAAAGGCTAAAACATAACGATCCTTCATAATTAAACCTCATCTAGAAAAGTTATAAGCTTCCAGAAGGTATGTAAGTAAGTGTAGGAGTGTTTTATGATCAACACCCCTTAAACTTCAGAATTGTAGGCTCCAGCCCCCTATCAGTATCATCTATCTAGTATCAGGTGTATACCTATATCGTTATTAGTCAGATAGGTATATTTATTTGTGATATGTACCCTTTTCCATAGTATATATATATAGTATATTGGTAGGGTTTCCCCAATCACTTTAGGATTACCTGTGTTACAATCCGAATTTATTGTATTATGCTACAGTTATTTTGCTAATAATAATATATATATTATATATTATAGTATACTAATATTAATTAATATATTAATTGCATTTTTACAAGCAATAATATTTAATGAATTATTTTAAAAAATATAATTTGAATTTTTTTTATATATTATTATTAAATTATAATAATATCATTATTAATTTAATATATATAAATAATATATATATTATTTATTGATTCTTATATGATATATTATCGGTTAATAGTTGCTCATTAAGGTAAATTATGTAGATATCGTATATTTAATAGAAGATAAAGATAATATCTCGGATTTACTTATTTTCAATTTATTATTCCCACTACAATATAACAACTGATTTAAAATTTTAAATATTTTTTACAAAAATAAGACAACTTAAATCTTCAGTTTTTATATCAATTGCATTTTTAATATATTTATTACAGATAATATATAATTTTAGTTAGAATACTCCTAATTATGCATTTGTCATATCATATATATATTAATTTTAAATATATATATCTTATTAATATTATATATTATAAGATAGTATATAATAATATATACATAATATAATAATATCAATATATATATATCAATATATCTTAATCTATATGTATATATATTATATTATTATATAATATTAATCACTTAGTTTATATATATATAATCGATAAAACAAATAATATAATTTTTATATAAAAGCATCAAATTCATAGTAGAATTATTAGATAAATATATATATATATATATATTATTAATATTAATATAATTAATTATTAATAATTATAATAATAATTATATATAATATATATTATTATATACTATATATATATAATATATATAAATACTATAATTTATATCATATAATATATATATATTATATATTAATATATATAATATATTATATAAATATAAATGTATAATTATCATTAATATATTATATATTAATAAGATTATCATATATATATATATATATATATATATGTAATATACTATATATATGCTATAATATATATTTATATTTATATTAAATATAATATACGTTAATATTATTAATTATTAAAAAATGCCTTCCTTGAATGAGGTTGATAAAGAATTTGGCATTCCTATGCCCGAGGAGCTGGGTTCATGCTAATTTTATACTTATTTATATAAACATACACATGTATATATAAATTATATACTATATATAATTTATATATATATATAAAATCTAATTTATATAATAATATATATATATATATTATATTATATAATGATAATATTAATATTATATTATAGTATAGTATATATATATTATATATAATATAATATATATTTAATAATTTATTATTTAATATTATTAAAGTATGTAATTAATTATTAAGATTATATATATATACTATTATTTATATATATTATATTATTTATTAATTTAATATATATATTATTATTTATATATATTATATTAAAAGTATATTACCTTAAAAATTCATTTTTTCTGTGGTCATTATAACATTGACTACAATGGCTATTAAATCCATAAATTATGGTGTATATTCTTATCTGTTGTATAAGCAATTTACATACCCAACTATACAAACTAAATTCTAATTCACTGCTTCCATATTATATTACGTTTAAATGGAGGAAAAGTTAAGCTGCGGTATAATATGCTACGAGGTAGAGAGTAGTCTTTCAGTTTGAAATCCAAAAATGAATAGTTTCAAAATTAATTTAATTTTACAAATTCATTTTTAATTTAATTTTTTTAGTTTATTTCCACGGAAAATAGATTATAATTTAATTAGCGAAAAAAACAGAGTATAAGTATATATATTATATTATATGATACTTATATATTCATTATATATATATCATATATTTAAATATATATATCATTGAATATATATAATATATAATAATATAATAATTATAGTATATATGATATATTTATATATATATAATATTGATTATTAATATATATAATTTATTTATATATATATATTATTATTTAATATATATTAATTAATATATTTATAGATAAATACTTATATATATTCTAAGTAATGGTCAGATTTTTTAAATAGCTCTATCATATGTATTTTATCATACTAGACAATATTGTTTCATTTACATTAAAATAAACCTTCTATTTAAGGATAATTTGTTCATTTTAGCTCTAGATGATTCTAAGGATGGTATTACCCTTTTTTTTTTTTTGTGCTTTTTTTTTGCTAGTATATTTATTCGATTTAAATTGTACAAGCAATTATTTTCCTCCCCATTTAGTGGGCTCGAGCCGACTGGGGACAGCAGTGTGGAAGGACTCATTTAATTCATACCCCACTGGAGGGATGGTCGGAACCCCCGCCGAACACCCAAAGACCAAAGAGCGGGGGTTCGTACCTTTGGGTATCGAGGTGTTAGGGGGATTATTAGTCCCCCCCGTTACGATCTCACAGTATCTTAGAGGCTCGATAATAAGAGACCTCCGTAAACTTTGACTGACTACATCTTTGTAATGTAATTTTATCCACTCATATGAGTATTCCTTTTATGTTAAAAAAAAAAAGAATTCAAATTAAATTATACTTCCAAACTGGTTTTCTCTTTTCAAAAGGTGTTCATAA